>CBVK0100096730.1:0-10830 GCA_900067695.1 Picea abies | reverse complement strand
AAACAAAAGGGCCGCCCAGAACTNTTCTGCGGTGGAAGATTTGTCTCAAACCCCTTGTGCGATGTCTGCTTTGGAGGTCCTCCAAAGCTGCCCTTCCTAGAGGAAAGCTTTGTTAACCACCCTAGGATCTACTGAGACTTGTAATCCAGGTACCATCATGCTAGATACAACCGACTTAAAACCTCGTCTTCCATACCACGTAGAGTTTCAGATAGTAGTGGCTCACCCCATGAAAACTTTTACTCGAAATGTTTTCCGCACGGTGGTTAATGAGGGTGCCTCGACATGCGTTATGTCATAGGCATGTTGGAAGGCCATTGGCCAACCCGTTTTGTCTCCGTCACCCACACTTCTCATTGCTTTTGATGGTTGTTCGTTCTGATCACATGGTATCATTCCCTCTTTTCCCATGCAATTGGGAAGGAAGATCGTGTGCGTTGAGGTAGAGGTAGTTGATGCGTCTCTTGACTACAATATTTTGTCAGGACAGAGTTGGACGTATGCCATGCAAGCAGTGGTTGCTACAGTTTTCTGGGTCTTGTTGTTTCGACATGAGGACCAAATTGTGACCATTGATCAATTGTCTTTCTCTAGATCTGACCCTTCATTGGGGGTGTCCGCGGTCTCGATGATTGATAATCCTCAACCAGGTGTAGTCAACGTAGGGGTTAGTTTGTGCCCATCTTTGATGGGTACCTTCGATTACCCGCCCCCTCAAGGCGATGCCAAGTTCATATCTGACCACCATAAGGTTGAGATTTTCCAAGTTTTGTCGTTTCACATGACTTACTTCATTGATCCATGGATACTTCCTTCCCCATCGGCCACGATGGAGGGGACAGGGCATCTGGGCATGTCCATGCCCTTGTCCACAACTAAAGTAGCGTACTCTTTAGTCTAGCAAGCTTCAGCCAACCTAGATCCAACTCTTGCACAAGAATTCGATCCACTTCTAGAGCCTATTTGGGCTCAAGGTTCTCTTGCTAACACCGATTTGTTAGACTTAGTTTTTCCTGCTGACGAAGCAGTAATTGAAGAAATGACTAGTCCGGACAAACCCTGGGATGATCTTCATCATAGATCATACTTTCTCCCAGAGTTAAGTAGAATTGAGGCCGGAGAATTCACCTTGACTATGATTGGAGATAGGACTTGTCCTATTAATCCCTTAGCTATACACGATGTCTATGCTGAGGGTAATATGAAAACCATCGCTGAAACCATACCGATCAATATCTCTAGAACCCCTGGTGTCATGGAGAATGTTTTTGTCGGAGCTGACTACTCCCCCAGAGAGATTCAAATCTATACAGATCTGTTTAAATAATTCCGTGACGTTTTTGCCTAGTCTTACGAAGAAATGCCAGGCATCGATCCAAAATGCCAGGCATCGATCCAAAAATAGTTGAACATGAAATCACAACTTATCCAGATGCCAAGCATGTCCGACAGAAGCTTCGTTCAGTTAACCCCAGGAAAGCAGCAACCATTAAGGTTGAGGTAGAGAAACTGCTAAAAGCCAGTTTTATCTATCCTATCCATTTGACCTAATGGGTGTCAAACCCCATGTCGATCAATAAAATACAACGCACAATTCGTGTATGTACAGACTTCCATGATTTGAAAAAGGCCTATCCCAAAGATAATTTTTCCACAGCATTCATTGACCAGATAATTGATGAATGTGCGGGTTGTGAGGCATTCTCTTTCATGGACAATTTTTTGAGATATAACCAAATACAAATCAAACCCGAAGACCAGCACAAAACAACATTCATCTATCCATGGGGTACATTCGCGTATCGTAAGATGCCTTTTGGTCTCAAAAATGTTGGAGCCACCTTTCAGTGAGCCATGTCTTTTGCTTTCCATGACCTCAAGCATAAAGTCGAGGCTTATTTAGATGATTTAGCATCTCGATCTCGCAAGAGAACGGATCATCCCACACACCTCCAACTTATCCTTGAGCGTTGTCACTACTTTCGGATTCGCTTGAATCCAAACAAGTGTAGCTTTTGCGTAACATCATGACATTTGTTAGGTTTCATAGTGTCAACAATAGGGATCATGGTCAATCCTCTCAAGGTTGAGTCAATAATTCAGTTGCCCCCCCCACGCACAATCCTTCAACTTCAGAGTCTACAGGGCAAGGTGAATTTTTTAAGACACTTCATTGCCAATTATACTGAGATCACCAAAGGATTTATGCGCTTACTGAAGAAAGAAATTCCTTATTATTGGGATGATGCTACTCAACGCTCTTTCATGATGTTGAAACATGCCCTCACAACGTCCCCTCTGCTCCGACCACCTAACTACAACAAAGATTTCTTATTATATCTGGCTTCAGCAGAGTCAACCATTGGCATGGTATTAGTTCAGGAAGATGACTTGTTCTCAGAATATGTGATCTATTACCTGAGCCAAGGCCTCATAGGACTGGAACTCAATTATTCTCATATCGAAAAACTTCCATTAGTAGCAGTCCATGCTGTTCAACGGTTTCGTCATTATGTTCTGTTTCGCAAGACCACAATCATTGTTGTCATGAATCCATTTCAGTACATGTTGACACGAAAGGTAATAGGCAGAAAGATAAGTATATAGATAGTCTTCCTCTAGGAGTTTGACTTAGATTTCATTTCAGCGAAATCCAAAAAGTCACTGGTCTTCACATAACTTATTTCGAAACTTCCAGTTGAGTCAAGTGATCTTGTGCCTGAAGAGTCACCTATCAGAGGATATATGTTTTTGATCACCTCTTCGGATCCCTGGTATGGAGATATACTTATCTATATCCAGAGTTTGAAGTGCCCCACCTCTGCTTCTCATGACGAGCGTCGACGCATACGTCATCAGGCTAAGAATTATCTCATACTCAATGATACATTGTATAAGAGAGGTGTAGACTGCATCCTGCACTGATGTCTCACTCATGAAGAAGCAATTATCGTTCTTAATGATTGCCATACCGTAGCCTGTGGTGGTCATTTGTCTGGGTTGGAAATAGCCCAAAAGATTCTACAAGTAGGTTACTTCTGGCCGACACTAATCAAATATTGTATCGAATTGGTCAAGAAGTGCCACCTGTGCCAAATCTTCTCTCGGAAGATGAGGGCACATCCCGCTCCCATGTTTCTTGTCATCATAGTTGGTCCCTTCACCAAGTGGGGGATTGATTACACTACATGCAACCCTCCTTCAGCAAGGGGGCACCATTACATCATCGTAGCCATAGACTACTTCATGAAGTGGGTCGAAGCTATGCCAACATTTAAAGATGATGGAGAGATTGTAACTCTCTTTTTATTCAACCAGATAATAGCAAGGTTCGACATCCCAAGGGAGATTGTCACTGACCATGGAAGTCAATTTCAAAACCAGATGATGAACGAGTTAATTTTAAAGCTGGGGTTACGGCAGGAACATTCGTCACCCTACTACCCCAGAGAATATGTCCAGGTGGAAGCTGTGAATAAAACTTTTAAGACCATTCTACAACGAATGATCAACTCAACAAAGTCAAATTGGCATTTGATGTTATACTTGGCATTATGGGCTTACCGAATGTCTGTTAAGACTGCAACTGGTTTCTCACCTTTCCAACTCATTTATGGGCTGGAGGCAGTCTTGCCTATCGAATGTCAGATCCCGTATCTAAAACTGGCAGTACAATTATTGCCAGACACTTCTCCACTTGAAGAGCGGTTATTATACCTTGAGAAGCTCAATGAGTAGTGTCGTGATGCGGCCTTGGCCAAAAAGGCTCACAAACATAAAGTCAAGTGTCAATATGATAGGTCCGTTCATCCTCAAATGTTTTCTGAAGGCGACCTTGTCCTGGTCTATGACCAAGATAAGGACCCCCTGGGGGCAGGAAAATTCAAACCCATGTGGTTCGGACCTTTCATCATAAAAGAGGTTCTAAAGAAGGGCGCTTATCGTCTGGTTGAATTTGAAGGGAATGCTTTGGAAGAGCCTAGAAATGGACTCTACCTCAAGAAGTATTACTCATAGGCAGGTCACCATGGGTAACTTTTTGTAACATATGTGTTGTCTTGGTACTATTACTTTCTAGTTTTCTTTTAGTGTTATGGACATGTCATTTTGATGTATCTTTCATCACTGTGGCAGATGTCAAGTGAACCCGAGGTGTTCATTGGGTACGTAGACGATGCTAGCCGACACACTCGGAGGCTTGCCTCTGCAGCTTGGGTAATTTTTACACCTCGAGGCCAGTTATTATCTTCCAAAGGTATATGATTAGGTGACACCACAAACAATGTCGCCGAGTACAATGAAGTTATTGAGTTGCTTTGTGACGCTCAGTCATTTGGTATCTCTCATCTCCAAGTATATATTGACGCTCAGCTAGTTGTGTCGTAGTTAAATAGAGTTTACCGTGTTCATGATCCGAATTTACACCGACAATTCCTTAGGGTACGTCTCTTAGAACAAATCTTTGATTATATTACATATTTTCATGTTCCTAGGAGATTAAATCAAATTATAGATACTCTAGCTAATCAAATTTTAGATTGGCATCTTGCACACATATGAAAAGACATACACATAAACATGTAAATACATTTTTTGCAAAAATGATCCATAAGCCACAAAAAGACATAAAAAGACATATATAACATCATAGTCACCAGAGTACATAGATGGACGCAAGTGCCTAAAAAATATGACCAATAACGAGTCACGGGGCTTATGCCCTTAAAAAATATATACAAGTAGTGCTCTCGGCACACGAAAATCCTAACTAAAGTCAAGGCCTGTGGGCCCTGTTGTACTAATCTACAATGTTGGCTAAACGCTGAAACAATTGGACCCACGTCCGTGGTGCCCCCACTACATGAGGCTGCATCGATGGTGGAAGGTCCTCAATCTCTGCCACAGGGACCATGCGAGTGAGCGCAATAAATTTCTGCTCAACTCGTCTCAACACCCTCTCAGCCTCCCCGGCTGGAAGCAACTCGTCTCAACACCCTCTCAGCCTCCCCGGCTGGAAGATCTCCTACTGCTACTGGTCCCCTGGCGGCGGTAGGTGCGGCCCATGGCTGAGGGCGATGCTTGTTCCTGGCATAGTCCGCAGGTCGCACTGATCCCACATCTGCATGCAAAAAACACATATCCGTCAAATACGTTGGCACAAAAAAAATGATATATAACAAAAATAACATAAAGATTACATATGTTTCACAAAAACCAAAAAAACAATGAATTAAACTTACCCATCTCTCCTCGCTCCTCACCAGGAGGTATTGGTATCTCAGGGTCTCTCGAGAAATCAATCCCGACATAGGGGTAATCCTCTATAACCGGGATCTGTCGCAACAACCATGCGAAGAAGTTATCGTCAAAGGAATCATTGGCCGCCACCCTGTCGCGGCAGTAACACTGCCCATCTACACATAGAAGGAAGAGAGGCCTGATGTCCTTGTACCACTGCTCGAGGACTAAAGATCGAAACTCTCTCAAAGAAGATAGAGCATAGAACAGTCCCAAATCCGAAGTTCCTCTACGTCCACAATCAAAAATCTGTCAACTGCCTCTTCATACACTCTAAAAATGTGGTGCTCCTATCAAATATTTGTGCATTTAAGCACTAGACTGCACATTTCATCTGTGCCCGGGACGCCTGATGTAGAGCCGTAGAACCAATGATTCGTCCAATAAGAAACACTATCGCCTATAGCGATAAGTCAATAATCTTGCTTATGAGCACCTGTGAGCTCGAGTGGTCTGTATCAGCTGCACAGTAAATACCTATCAATTCCACTATGTTATGCGGCCCTGAAGGAAAAGTCCAGAAGTTGACTGGTTCCCCTCTCCTGGAGAGGCCAATAAAAAAATATATGTCCTCGGTCGTGGGCACCAGTGACTGCCCCTCTAACATGAATGCCTCTGCATCTGGATGCCAATAGTTAACCAATGCATTCAGTAGCCTAGGTTGTGCCCGCATGAAAGGACATAAGAAGAACTTGAGCAACCCACATTGCAACAAGGAAGCCACAACATTGGGTTCTTCCCTGACCAACTCACTTACCTCCTCATGCTCTCTTTCTCTCTAGTGGACATACATCCTGCAAAACATCAAGGTTCAGGAGGGTTAATCCTTGTTTTTAAGCTTTTTTCATTCAATAAGAGGGTCCACGCAGGCTGTAATGCTGACAGTCGCGTGTACAGGTGTGCAGAGTTTACTTTGATCGAATGTACATGCGGCCTGTCATGAGACAACCTGCGTGGATCTAGGGCCGACCTTTTAAAGGTCGACGCCCCCCTAAAAAATGGAACCCAATGCAAAAGTAAAGACTTAAAATGCAAGATAAGAGAGTTAGTACTTACTTGGTCTAGACAGATGGTCATTTCATCCACTATAGCTCCCATAATCACCTCTTTTATCAAAGGGTTTTTTTTGGCTCCAGAGTCAATTTCCAAATTAGCAATGGTGATAATGAGCTGTCAATTTCTATTTATAGAATTTTTGGCCTCTTTTTGTCACTTTTTTGACCCCCCTTATCATGTTTTTCAAACCAAAAACTATTTAGAGTGATCCGGGAGTTGCATTGGGGAGGTATGATCAAGTATCGAGACATTTTTTTGGAGTTTTGGGTAATTTTCGACGGTCCGTGGAAAAAGTTTCCGAGGATCAACTTGAGCATGTAGGTTAGGTTTCTACCCTGAATTTTGTATCTCATTGTCTATTTCCTTTGCCATAGGATCGATCCCATCAGGTTGCGGCACAGAACCATCATTGCTGCTTTAGAAGTGTCGCAAGTTGGTGGTAGAGCTTACCAGAACATGGATTCCCTAGGTAGATCCTGGTTGCATTATGGTGTCCATGCTGACTCTAATCACTGTAGGCTCAGGAGTCCTTGTTGTTTTTCCTGATTACGAGTTTGAGCCTCATTTGTATGATTCTTTTTCACTCTTGACCTCACCCTCAGGACTCCCAAAAGATATAATGGGTCTTCTTTTAATCCCTTTTCAGACCCTTTAAACATGAAAATATTGCCAAGCAATCTTGTGACCTTTCACGTTCGTTAAACTGAAATTTGAAGTCACGTTTGTTCGGTGGTAGTTTACCCCTTTTTCGGTCTGGACGGTCAACTGTACGAACAAAGGTATACTCTATGGAACTTCAGTTCTCTAGAAGAGTACTCTCAGGTATCATTTTAACCCTTTTTCGGGCCTGAGGGACTAAATTTACCAAAAAGGAACCCCCACAGAGTCCATAGTTAAGCTCTTTTCAGACTCCCTAAAATTGAAAAGATCATTGAGTGACCTTATACTCTCACACTCGTTAAACTGGTCTAGAAGAACATTCTTGATGGAGTCCATAGTTAATCTTTTTTCAGACTCCTTAAAAATGAAAAAATGGCCGAGTGATATTGTCTTTCTCACACTCGTTAAAATGGTTTTGAATAGACGTCTTGTCGGTGCTAGTTTACCCCTTTTTCAAACCGACTAGACTATCTTCAAAAAAGGTACCCCAATGGAGTCTTCTTTTACTTTTTTTCAGACTCTCTAAATATGAAAAACCACCAAGCTTACCTTCTCTAGACTCGTTAAAATTACATCGAAGGACGTTACCATTATGTGTTTTGTTAACTGCGTTTACGTACCTGCATATTTGGTCTAAATGCTGGCTCCATGTTGCTACCAACTGAACCATATGAAGCATACCTTATATGAAATCCTTGTAGCACTTTGCCTCTGCATCTTAACACCCTTGGCCCCCAGAGGATTTTTCCCAAGTATCATTATTCTGAACATCAGTCTTGTCCTTGCACCTTGAACTTGTATGTTTGTAACACTTGTTCCTCCATTGAAAAAGACAAAAAAATCAAATATACCCCAAAAAGAGGAAGGGAAAAGCATTTTATTTATTGGCAGCACAATAAGTCGCCATTGGATAAATCACATCTATCCATTTGTTCGTCAAAATCTGCGATTTAATACAACCTTAGGAAGCTATTCTCGCTACATAGAGCCGTGTCCTCCTCTGTTTGGTTATTCTTCCAAACATTGTGTTGCCTCCTGCCTCGAGAACTTATGATTAATGCCATGCTGCCTGAGTCTCATCATTTTGTCGTTCTATTGTCCAAGGGAATTTTTTACCAAGCCTGAGTCATCCCCTCTGCAGTTTGTCTCTTTCCCTCATACCCGACCATCCTGAACATCCAATCATGTCTTTGTTCGAAATCAATGAAGCCTTTAGTCTGATCATCAAGATTCTCTAGTCCATGACTGACGAGCCGTTGAAGACCTCCGGGTAGTGAAGTTGTACACTCATATTACACTCCTACCCAAGTTTTGAAGATTTTGAAGTGGTTGCTCGAGCTCTGAAGACCTCATCTCCAGCTATCAGGCCTTATCAACTTCTAAGAAGATGGATACTTTACATGTATATATTTTTGATTTTGAGATGTAGCTCCGTTGTGTACTGTTCGCGGCTACACTTTATATATTTATATGACATGGATCTACAATGTATTTGATTGGTAGCCATGAGTTTATTTTATCCCGAGCATGGGTATGCCCGCCTAGGTGAGGCAATTTTTATTTTTGCAGATGACGCCTCCTGATTTTTGGTCCCTGGGCTCACTTGTTCGGTACATCAGTAAAGATTGGTAATGTATTTCAGCCATCAAATGCTCTTCTGACCTCACACATTAGGGGGAATTTGTTATAACCCTAATTTGCACCATACAAGCTTACCTGGCATTAGGCCACCTCAGATTCCTTCTTTGCCAAAACACTGCTGAACAACTCTTCTTAAAAACACTTTTTATAAAGGCCCACATGCCCTGCTCTATTACTACACACGTGTACACACTCTCTGGCCCAAAACAACATGCGTGTACATACAAAAGCACGAAAAAAGGAAAGTTGCCGACATAACACACAACTTTGGGTGAATTAACTGAACCTTTCGGCCATGCATGGCCGAGGGTTTGCCCAAATACCTAGCTTCTTCTAGCCTATAAAAGAAGGGTTAGGGGTCCCATTTGGAAGAAGAGAATCATAGTAAAGAAACTATACCCAATTGCATATTCCCTCTGTCCCAACCCTTTAGCCTTCCTTGTGAAAAGAGAAAGATAGAGCAAAGAAGTTGGAGGATAGTAGAAGTGGAGCCCAGGACCAGGTTCGTGGAGCAGCGACCGACTTCATCATTGTAAGTTGATTTGCTGAAGTTAATAATAAAGAGATAATTTTCTCGTCCCACCATATGAGGTTTTTATGATTTATTGTATACTTGTTTATTGAAATCTCTAACCCATTAATCTATAGATCAAATGCATGCGGAGTTTGTTGTTTGTTTTATGTGAATGCAGTTCAACCTTGAGAGGAGAGATGTAATAAAAAAATTATCAAGTGTAAGGAGGGATCTAAATCAAATGCCTGTAATAAGGTATGCTCATTTAAGTATGTATTTTCTTAAGAATAATGGGGATTAGGTCTGGGACGATGGTAGAAAGTAGAGATCTTTAGGTCTTTTCTACATGCATAATCTAACCCTAAGTGCTAGTCCATAGAGGGATTTCCCACTCACAATAATCCAGCTGTAGAAGGATTAGACCTGGGGTTAAGAAAAGGGACACTTCCTAAATTAGGATTCATTTAGGGGATATGAGAACCACCAAACAGAAAAGGAGTGTAAGGAGGTGTAGTGCCCCTAAGTCCAAGGCTAGTGTTAGGGCCAGCAGCCGAAATGGTAGTCGAAAATTGCGACGTGAAGTTAGGCATACCATAAGAAAATGGAATAGAAGCCATAGGGATGGACTGAACATTATAAATCAACGAGTGACCGAAACCCCCAAAAGGGTTTGAGACAAGAGATGAAGCATTAACTACAGGCTAAGCCATAGTACTGGTATAAGCCTCTGACACTGCAACTATAATGGATGTAGGAGTCAAAGGGGTGGCATTGACTATAGTGGGTATGGGAGTCGAAGAACTCCCAGTGTTCTGAAGACTGGACTCAGTACTCATCCTTGTGGAATCACAAGTTTGAAAGGTGGATGTGTGTGTATCACTTCTACAAACTCTACGCCTTTTAGAAGGCAAGAACCCAAAATCCGGTGGTAACTGTAGCAACCGACGGGACTTGCGGTGAAGCTGGTCCGAATCCATGATGACTTATGACTCTAAAAAATACAAATATATCCTAAGGCCAACTAGTAGTCAAAGAGCATACCAAAATTCAAATGTCCAATATGAATGCAAACGGGCTAAAGTGGTTGAGTGGCCTCACTCGCTAAAGAAGGTATTCCTCATCCAAGAGGGACCTGAGACTCCCTGTTAAAGTTTGGAGGTAACAAAATCAATTATAGAGGCCCTCGTGGGCTTAACAACTAGTCGGTCAGATCCCCCTGGAGAGGTATTCCTCCATAAAGGCTATGTGATGTCTGATCCTTATCTGACCCAGGATACAAGCAGAATAACCCCTGCAAGTAACCTATGAGATACCTAAGTCAATAAACTAATAAACCATTGTATAATCGATGCATAAGTGAGAAGTCGTAAGTCTGGATCACCATATGGGCAGGGTAGCAAAGCCCAAAGCCTTGAAAGCACCACCTCTCATAGAGGTATGGGTACTAGCAAGATCCCCAAATATGAATAAATCCACAAAAATATCTCTGACGCTAGGTGAGTATCCAGGGGTTATCCGTTCAACTAACTTCGCACAACCTCGTGATTAAATCCGGTGTGAGCGAAGCCTCCTGATCTTACCAATTATACAATGGACTTCTCAACTCCCTGTCTCAGACACATATGTTGATTTAATTGCCTTGGAGAAGTTTACTCACAAAA
>CBVK0100096723.1:0-11298 GCA_900067695.1 Picea abies | reverse complement strand
TTTTACAGTTTCAACCTATTTCATTATTTAATAGAAGATATTGATCACTGAATATTTGTGTTGTTCTTCCTATCTCTGTGTTTATGGTATTCGGTCTGTAATAAGTTCGTTCCACTCCTAAATCCAGATCATCGGCCCCCTGTTCTAATAGAGAATGTGTCCATCTCTCGTCTAACCTCAGTACACCCCCTAAAGATAGGTAGGGGTAGTGGTGAAACGATGTCCCAAAAGGTTGGGACAATTGATTCAAGGACTGCCCCCAATGAGCTCTCCCCTACTTATGACTCCCTCATACCTTGAAACACCCTGCCCCACCCTTTAGTTTATGTTGTAATATCGTCAGTTCCCTGACTCTCCATAGGTGGTTTTAAAGTCTGATCAGAACCCCCCTGAATCGGGCAGATGATCAAAATCCCTTGATTTTTTACCCTTTACGTGGCTCTAGCTAGACTAACAAGTAGAGGCACATCAGGTTGGGAAGCAAGAGCCGAAAACACTGAAAGTTTTAAGTTCTCAAGCTCTAAGGCTGTCAAAGTAGAGTAAAAGGAGGGGCAAATATTTTTTAGCTTACCCACTTATGGGCCCTGTGATCGAGAAGATGTGGCTTCCTCCTCTGTTGTAGCACCGTCCCCACTCCAGAAAGAGTCCACCCATGGAGACTCACAGTGTTCCGAATTCCTGAGCATGGAGGAATCAAATTCCTCCTATGGCATGTACCCTGGACAGTGTTTGCACAAATGTCTCGTTCTGCGACGATATGAGCATCTGAAAGGGATACCCAAATGTCTCGTTCTGCGACGATATGAGCATCTGAAAGGGATACCCTCCCGTGCCATTCAATATCTAGAACCTCCAATAGTCCACTGTGAATGTCCAATTCAACCAATATTTTCCCTATTCTCTTGTCATGCCCTTTGAGAACCTCTTTGTCAACTGAGATGAATCTTCCTAGTTCATTTCCTATAGTTTCTAGTGCTCTAGCATTCCATAGTTGTAACAGTAATCCAAGAAGGAGGACCCATAAGTGTCTAAGTTGAAAATATTCAGTTACTGGGTCAAAACTAACCCTCCATCTCTTCAGCATTAGACTTCCTCCACTTATGGTCCAAGTCTGTTTTCATATTTTCAGTGTGTCCTCTGGTAATTTAAATACAAATCAGAACCAACCCCTTGTAAGGGTTACAATCTTTGGAGAATATCCTAGCAATGGAGCCCATGTATTTTTCAACCACTCCCGGATGCCTAGTTTGCAGAGAGCTCTACAGGAGAAACTTCCTACCAACGGACAAAGTGACAACTTACAAGTCTCTTATAGCCCAATGTCCCCTCCTAAAACCATTTTTCTTTTGGATTTATTTGGTTTCCATGCTTTTGGCCCTTTCCAATTCCTTCCATCGTGGTTGTGTTTATATCCCTATCTTACATGTGGAGTGCTTCCTTCAATCTTATCCCGTATAACTTGTTTCTTTTTCACATTGTCACCTAGACTCCTTTGTGTATATCCAATGTCGAATCTAAGGGTTTCTTTCTACTGGGTTCCTATTCATGTGCTAACAACTTCAACATGAGCTTTCAAGAAACCTACGCTTATCTCCCTTCCTCTATTTCCACAGGCTCTATGCATTAACTCTTCATCCAAGACGAAGAGTCTTTCTTTACTTCATAGTGCCTCGTCCTCAATGCCCATGAGTGCACTAACCTCAACTTCCATTAGGAAGCTTCTTAAAGAAGTGCCACCTGCCTCCCCTATCGTCCCTTCAACTCTTCTCTGGTAGACACGATTGACCACTTCAGTGCCCCTTTCTCGATAATCATAGGCTACTTAATACTTGTTTTGTTTTCAAGTCATCGTCATCCTTCTGGAACACCCTTCAACATTGCATAATAACCTCTCCTTCTACCCGAGTTGGTTATCTCGCATTTGAAATCACTCATCCACCCCACCATTATCACCTGGTTCGCCCCCCGCCATTATCCACCCCACCCGCCAACACTCCAACATCTACACAACACTCTTAACTCCCTCGAATACTTGCCCCCTGTTATGCTCTAGTTGCCAATATACGTGCAACTTATTTCAAAAGCTTGTTATTTTTGCTCCCACTTACGAATAATATAACACATTAATAATTTGGGGTGACTTAACCAGGACGAATAATTACGCCGAAAGGCGTACACCTATTGACAATGAGTACAATTAATCAGCTTTTAATCTAAAATTCTAATCTGATGGTTAACAATTGAAGATATTCTTAGTCGTCCTCCCAAATCAATGAATGTGATTTACTCTTCATAACTCCCTTGTATTTCTGAATGCATCTGTTACCTTGTTTACTTTTTAACATTTACCTAATCATATTAAGAAATTATTGTAGCACAATATGATTCGTACGTTTAAATATTAACCTTTCACATTACCATTTAGATTTCCTCATTACCGTTTAGATTTCCTCAACTGTCCAGGTGTTTCATTTTTTGGCTGCCTATGGGTTTCATTTTTCGTCTTTCCTCACCTATTTGCGTGTTTCATTTTCGCCATGAATTTCAGTTGTCCGCCCATTCTCCACTGCCGATTTCCTTAGCTGTCCCTGCGTTTTCTACAATTAAAACATCGTGTGGGTTTAGACTCCTTGGTTGTCTGATCAGTGGCAAGCTTTGCTTTTACTTCGACCTTCGTTGCCTCATCATTGGCAGACATTGCTTTTGTTGGCATTTCGGCCAGACTTTCGAGGGGAACCAACTCTAAGGATAGCCAAATTCTGTATAGCCATCAATCAATCATTTGGGTTGATGTAGTGACTTGGACAGTCCTCACCCTCTTCACGTTGTACTCATTGTTATGTGATTCTTGAATTGTACTCTCTATATCGATTCATTGTTATTAATGCTAACGAGTCTGTAGGTGGGATTCTGCTTGATCCCTCCGCACTGTGATTTTCCTGTATAAACTTACTCCTTTGAAGAACTGACCCGATTATTGCATTCATTCTCTTTGTCGACCGCGGAAAATAGTTCTGTGCTGTTTTATAAGACTAGATTTGAAAGATAGTTCTATTTGTTGAAGATTATTATGCGGAAATAAATATGATTTTTTTCATATTACCACAAACGAATTACAGATACCTTTCGACGTTCTCAACTGCGAGTTAGCGGCTGTGCTAGTATAACACATATTAATAATTTGAGGTGACTTTTCAATGTATGTAGATCGTACACATGGCTGATATTACTAGGAATTAGACTCTTCATTAATATATATTGGTAAGCATGTTTTTTGCAATCTCTGTCTCATTGATATATATTTTTAATAATGTTTTTTGCAATTCTATTTTTTCCTGGTTCATGGTAAATTATTTGCAGCGGCCACAATGTTTAATAATAATAAAAATTAAAACAAACACAGTTGATCCTACCAAGTTTTACCCAACATCGAAGAAAATATTGTTGATTCGATCATGAAATGAAAGGCTTTAATGACCAAATTCTGTCGCCTTGCCTGCCTTAACACGACTCTAAGCCTTGATCCACCATTGTTTCACAAATTCAAGCTTTGGATCCCTCGCCATGCTTTCTTGCTGAGGTTTTTCGAGATAAGTGGTTAGGCTTGTAGAAGACCACGGGTTAATTAAGGTTTTTATTTTTAATTTTTTTATTAAAAACAATAATGTGAAAAACACTTTGGCATTTTCATTTTTACGTTTAGGGAGTATACTAGTTATATATATAAATTAATAAATATTAACATTAGAAATTATAAAATAAAAAACAGAAAAACATAAATATTAATATTAAAAATTATAGAATAAAAACATAAAGAAATGAAAAATATTTGTACAATTTAAATAATGAAGGGATTAATGGTAACTTGAAACTTACAAATACATAATAGTAATCATTAGCCCTTTTATACTTGGTTGTGTGTGATCCGTTAGAGGTGGTTTTTTCATTTGATATTCTTTGTCCTCTTTTATTGGCTTTCTCTCTTTGACTTATCTTTTTATTCTTTGTCCTCTTTTATTGGCTTTCTCTCTTTGACTTATCTTTTAAGTAATTATTTTCAAGTTTGTGTTGCTATATTTGTGGGTTGCATTGTTTTTCTTATCAAGTCATAAGTTTGTGTCAATTTTTTACAGTATTTGTTGTGTTGATGCCTTAGATGTAGCCTCATCTTTTTTTATGTACATTTAAAGGAGAATTCTCTTTTATATTATTATTTTATCTCATCTATTATTTGGGTTTTTATTTGTTATCAGATATTTCTTCAATCCTTGTGGAGATGGGTTTTGGTTATTTTATCAATTTTTTGTTAAACAATTTTCTAAAAATGTTGTTCGAAATCATTATTTCTAATGTGTTGTTGGTTGTTGCATATAGTATTTAAACCAAGGTTACTCATTATTATTATTATGAACTTTGAATTATTAGCAATGTGTATGTTTTTATTGGGGTGGGGTTATCCTCGATGTGTTAATGAATAAAATGAATTAGATAGAAGAACAAGAGCAAATTCATTGTAAAATTTACAATTTTTTCCAGGGAAAACTTTGTGGGGAAACTCAAGGGATGCTTCTCCATATTTGTTGATGGAATTACTAATAAACTTGTTAGTGTAGACTAGTGTGCCTAACCCAAGGGGATTTGAGTTGGGCATGCCCCATCATGGAACTAGCTAAACACTTATCAACATCAGGAAAAATTAGTTGAGCTAACCCTTTGGAGACTATATATATATATATATATATATATATTAGCTCGATTGGTTGTGAGGAAAAGTAGTTAATTTCCCCACCCAGGTTAAAAACCCACTTTGCAACATGTTCACTATTTTAGTGAGTTGATTGTTGATGATCTATATATGATCTATTCACGAGTAGTTGACTTGGCCTTGTGCCCTAAAGAATTTAGGGTTTACCTTGGGTACCATACTCAAAATGAGAGGTAGTGCATAGAAGGTTTCCCTAAGTATGTATTACATACTCACATGAACATGTGGTGTGACGAAAAAGCAAGAGGACTCTTCCCTCCCCATTTGGGCTCAAAGATCATTGATCCTTGTTCAAATGAGAAAGTAGGGGGTGAAGGACGGGGGTGGTGGTGGGTGGTCTTTAAGCCCATTTATGAACACCTGCGAGGTGCGTGTAAGGGGTATACCCCTCAATTTGGGGATGGAAAGATACCAACAATGTCACTCTCACTTATATTCTTGAGGATGGATCAAGTGTTTCAAAGCATTTCGAAACCCAAGGGGTTAACTCAATTGATTGTTGTCAATGTAGTTAGGCATTTGGCTAGTCTCATATCATTATGTGTTCTGTTCGAATCCCCCCGGGTTAGGTTGACTAGTGTATGTTGACATGTTTATTATGGATGTCATCCTTGAATGTGGGGAAACATTCCTTAGGTTTTCCTACAAGGTACTTCCCTAACCAACAATTGAGTGGAACACTTAGAACTTGTTAAATATCTAGCAATATGACCATGATCTCTCAAAGTGGTTGAATTTTGGTTTTAAGGTGTTGTAGGGAGTGCTATTAGAAGGGAGGCATTGATTTGAAGACCGAGACTGAGTGAATAATTCAGAAAGGTTATGAGTGAAAAGGAGGCCCAAATTGAACATTAGGGTCAATTACCAAATCGATCAAGAAATGCGAAGAGGAGGCCTAAATTCAATATTTGGGTTGATCAACACTTTAACTTAAAAGATTTGTTGGTAAGATTTCATGTTTAGGAGCAAGAGTTCAAGAGTTTGAACAAAGGCTCAAAAGATATGAAAGAATCAAACAAGTAGGTGGATGGCAAGGTGGGCCAATTTGAAAATATGGCCTAATATGGCAATTGAGACTTGCCTACACGAGAGTTATAGGAAGGAGGCCCCAGTATGGATATTAGGGTTGATTGAAAAATTAGGCTGAAAAGGGCCTCGATAAGATCCTTATCAACTAACTCAAAAATTCAAACAAAGGTTTTGAAGTTCAATGAGTTCGAATGAAGGGAAAAAACAAAGGAAGACTAAACGGTTGAGGAGGGCCTGATTTGAACACCAGGCTTGATAAGGAGATTGGGTTTTGATTATAAAAGAAGGGAAAGGGTTGATATGGAAATCAAGCTCAATAAGAATATCAAGATACAAGCTTGAAAGATAAGCATGAACTCAAATTCAAACTCAAAAGAGCACAAAAAGAAAACTCAAAAGAAACTTAATGTTTGAAAGAGAACTCTTAAAAAATACTTAAAAACTTAAAAGAAAATTCAAACTAGAACTCAAAGAAAGGGAAAAAGAAACTTGAACCAAAAGAAAAATAAATTCAAATTCGATGGATATAACAAGGGGCTCAATATGGCCATCGGGTACGATATGAAAATCAAGAAGGAAGTCAAGTTACTCAAGAAAGAAAGGGCATGATTTGAGAATCAAGACCAATATGAGAATTGGAGAAAAATTCGAAAAGTAAGCAAGCTGAAAACCCATTAAAAACAACATTTGTTCCAATAAAAAAAAAAGGGAAGCTAAGTCACAATCAAGAGGGTGGAACACGGAAGCTCATTTAACTTATTCATTTCAAAATAATGGAAAGAAATCAGGATACAAGGCAATGAGGGGATGAGATCATTATAAACCCATAACAAAAAGAGGAGCCCCCCCCCAAGTTTTGATCAAAACTTAGGGGGGTTGTTGAGGGATCAACACGACCTAAATCCTTGAAAAATCCTATATAGATCTAGTCATCAATGTAGGACAAGACATTCTTTTTGGGAGTATCTTTTTGGACCATAAATGCAATGTGACCTTCTCGAGTTGAGCATGTGCAACATTAAGCTATTTTTCTGGAGTCACCTACCAACATTGCATTAAATGTTAACAAGACTCTACTCTTATAGGAACCAAAATCCCCCAAGTATAGATTTTCAATGCAAATATTTTTCCCCTATAGAGACCTGATCCTACAGAGAATCATTATTTGTTCTATGGTTTGTTAGATCCATAGTTTCCCTGGTTCATGCCACACCCATTCCATCCCATACACAAGTCCCAAATTCGTGCCAACACCTTGATCACAAAGATTTTCTTTGGTGGGGTACTCTGAAGTATGCATAACTATGGATCTATTATGTCGTAATATTCATAGATCTATAAACTAACATACAAAAAAAAAATTGAGATGCTTGGAAATTGTTGAAATGAAATTTTATATAAATTGAATTGCTCGAGACAAATGCTCACATTGACTTCTACTATGGTACACTAAGTCCCCTCTTGAAAAAAGTGATCAGGGTGGCTTTGCAGGGGTTGGAATCACATAGGGCTTCACGCATGCACCATTCACCCATCACTTCTTCAATTGTATGTTCAACTATGAGAGTTGTACCATGCCTTCACCAATTATCTACACAATTTGGTAAGGTCTGTACTATTGCATTTTCAACTTTCCTAGATGTTTCCAAAGTTTACTGTCATACATTAACACGAGATCACCATATGGAAAATATGTGTTCCTTATATGCCTATCATTCCATGCGTTTGGGTGCCACTTTTGGACCGTTTGATGGAATCCAACTAGAAACTCATATTCTTCTAAATGCACTAGTATGTCCTACTTATCCTGTAATTGTTGTGTTTCGCATGCATCTACATGGTTGTGGCTATGCATAGGATTTTTATCACATTCTTTAATGGCATCACCATCTCCATTATGTACTCTAGATTAAATGGTGTGTTCTTTATTAATGTCTTGCAACCCCATAAAACTATAGGAATCCTCTCATTCCAATCATCCCTATCAACAGGGCATATGTTTGTCATTCCATGCTCCAACATCTTATTAAATTCCTTTGTCATTCCATTGAATTACAAATCATACAACATCATTTTTATGGTGATGAATCATGAACTCTTTCACAAGCACAACCACCAATCCTCCTATAAAATGTTGACCCTAGTCACTAATGAGGTTGTGAGGGTATGCAAATCTTGTGATAATGTGCTCAAGATGAATCTAGCAACAATATTCATTAAGAAATCCTAGGTCAACACATATTTTTCCCAACATGTCAGATAATTTTTGGTTGTAACAATTTTTTTCCCTTTAATAATGTGCTGGCAAATTAGTAGGTCCAATAAAATCAGATTCCCGATGTTGAAACAACTCCCTGGCCTTAATGGGTTGCATCAACATTTTGTCCCTCATAGAGGGTCATCTCACACATTGGCATAAATCACACTACTTTTCATATCTTGTGGCATTGGTAAATCATGGTAGCCACCAAATCCTTACACATATCACTTTCTACATAGTAGCCTATCCTTTGTAGTGACTCATGCCCTGGTCATCATCGACTTCCCACAACACTATTAGATGCTTGTGATCCATCATGCATCTTTGTAGAATCTCATATGTTTCCAACTTATACAATTATCCAACTACCAATTGCTAATTCATATCATGTACCACTAGCTACTTTCTTTATCATCGATCATAATCCTTAGGCATCGAACCTAAACTGAGGAATTTAATAATCTTTGTGAAGAAGTTTCGAACGGATTCCATGTGAAAGAGATTGGTATCAGGTAGTTCGTCAACTATCCCCATGGTTTCCCCATGATACATCCTCTTCTACATAGGTACTTTATTGACAAGACAACCCTATTAGGAACTCATGATCCATTGTGCATCTTCATAGAATCCCATCTATTTTAAACTTATACAATTTTCCAACTTTCAATTGCTAATTCATAGCACATACTGCTATGGACTTTCTTTGTCATCGATCATAATCCTTAGGCATAGAACGTGAACTGAGGAGTTCAACAATCTTTGCGAAGAAGTTTGGAATAGATTCCATGTGAAAGAGATTGACATCGGGTAGTTCATCAACTATCCTCATGGTTTCCCCATGCTATGTCCTCTTCTACATAGGAGCTCTCTTGACAAGTGAAACTCATAAATTCTTTCTTCTAGACAAACTTTCATCTCGACCTTCTCCAGCCTCCATTGCATCTTTGTTACTTTGCATTGGTTAATGTCTAGACAACAAACCATGTTATTGGCTATATGATAGATTCGAGGTCCATAGAAGGTGTCCAACATAGGATTGGTGTAGTCTTTTTGTTGGCATGTTTACAGGTAGAGTGTGCTTGCCATTGATGGCAAGAATGGCAGCGACGATGGCATGTTAACAAGAAAGAACAATAGAGAACCAAAGCTCGAGAGAACAGGATATGAGAAAGGCAGAATGTGCCAGGTTGGCACCATAAGTCTTTTGGGAAGACGTAGATGAGCGAGCTTGAGAAGCTCAGAAGAGATTGATCAGAGTTGCACGTAGAGCGCAAGTGTGCACCAGGGCCTCGGGAATTTTTTTCCAAAGATCAGGAGAGATAACGTTCTGAGACATGCATATGAGATCCCATACATCAAGGCTCACAGAAGGATAAAAGGTCGCAGAACCTTTGACACTTAGAAATTCCTCCAAGTCGGGATGATAAGTAAGCTTAGTAGGAGGAGCGACAGTGGCCATTGGATCACCAATCCTAAATACCTGATGGCCATCATATTAGAGTCCAGACAAGAGGAGCATGCGGAGGAGGATATTAGACCTCAATCGTCAGATCGAAGCGCGAAGGAACAACAACCATTGGATCTAGTATAACTATGAAGAGGATAATGGCCAAGAGCCATCCTCCAACTCGCAATATGTGTAGTCGCGAAATGATATGGGTCATTGGATCCAGAGGACATGTGGTGAGAGATCATCATTTCGTTGAGTGAAGAGTCGAAGGAAGGAGGTGCCCTAAACCTTTGAAGTCACGAAACACGAAATCATGATTTGATTGCAACCATCAATCAAAGGGAGAGATATGGATCGTCGATTAGGAAACCTCCAAAATGTGAAGTCGTGAAATGATCTGGGCTGTCATATCATAGAGGATCGTGGACCATTGATCAGGAATGACGAAGTTCACAAGTTCATGAAACGTGAAACACCTTTTTTGCTTGGCCCCTGGTCATCGCCAAGGTCACATCAACGGAAAGTTAAGGGAGGAGATAGCATGTCGCTAGGCTCCACTTCGGTGATCATTGAGACTGCGAAGCACCCTTTTGATTAGTGAGTGGTCACAACCAAGGTCACATTAGTGAAGGTTAAGGGAGGAGCTAACACGTCACTAGGCTCCAGATCAGAGTTTCGCAAGTTGGGAAAATCGAGGTGACTCGCAATTGATCACCCGAAAATAGGGCTATGGTCATAGCTAGTGGTCACATCAATGAAAGAGAAGGGAAGGAGCTAGCATTGCTAGGCTCCACCTCAGAGTTTCACGAGTTGGGAAAATCAAGGTGACTTGCAGTCGATCACCTAAAACGTGAAATCATGAAATAACTATTTGATAGGTGTATGGTCACAGCCGGTGGTCATGTGAAAAGAAGGGGATTAGACATAAAATATAGCGTCCACTGTGTAGGTGCCTCAAGAAGGAAAAAGGCGCCAAAGGCATGAGCACGCAGAGGTTCTTTGGGCAACTGCTAGAAAAGAGTAATTGTGACTGCTAGAGAATTCGAAGAGCTTCAAAGTGATCGACAAAGGAGCTGAAGAGTCTTGAGGTAACTACCAGTAGAATGAAGAATTATCATAGAGACAATTGGTAGATGGAAAAGTGTCGAAGACTATAACTGCAATAGAGAGGATAAGCTCAACTGTGACAGAGAAGATGAAGAGTCACACTCCTAGAGAAGGCAGAGAATCTCAGGATAAGCCTAGTGATGATGAACACATGGAGCTAATGACTAGAGAAGATGAAGAGTTAGTATGATGATCAAGTAGAGGACTCAACGTGAGAAATACATGCACAACAGAGAAGTGAAGGGATTCTGCTAGTTAACCATACAATCGAAAGGAAGAGAGATAGTGAACAACCTATAGGGAAAAACAGTGACACTGTAAAGAGCATGCAGAGGCATTGCACATGAGGCATGCAGAAGGTGCACAAAGAGTATAAAAACATAGAATAGAGAAGAGATGAAGGATGTTGTGGAGAGTGTATGATACAGGTAGAAGCATGCTGTGTGCAGGAGATGAAGCGCACAAAAGAGGCGTGGTGCATAGACTGGAAAGAAGACACAGAGCTGAAGAATAGAAGAAGAAAGGAACAAAAATGCATATTTGAGAGAAGAACAGAAAGTGCAACAGACGTGGGGAGAGAGACATTGATGCAGGCAGAGAAGAGCAGTGTAGCAGAACAATGATGTGACTGGTAAGTCATAGATAAATGTTGTATCACTGTGATAAATTCAAGAAAGAAAAGATTTA
>CBVK0100096720.1:0-13699 GCA_900067695.1 Picea abies | reverse complement strand
TAGATTAGATTAGTTCTACTTTAGTCCTGCATATATAGTGTGTGTGCTTCATAAGCCTATGAACCTCGAATTGACAAATTAAATAGTTGGGAAAGTACTACAACGGAATTAAATGACAATATTTCTGCCTAACACTCATCGGTCCACATTGACAACATTTGACAACTGATAGGATGCACTCAACCAATTGGGTGATCAAATTTTCACAAGTCAATTTGGGGTGTGTGCCAATGATCAAGCTAGATCAAGTCAATGTGGGCCCTAGTCAACCCAATTTGAGGGATCAAGGGATAAATTATCCTAACTCACTATGCATAAGGTCAACCATTACAAATTGTCTCCATTAATGTGTTTGATCCTCCAAGTGTGTGTGTATGTGTGTGTGTGTGTGTGTGTGTGTGTGTGTGTGTGTGTGTGTGTGATTTCATTTGTAAACTGTTTTTTTGATTTTTATTTGAATTATATTCTTTGTGAGGTTGAGCTTAGTACAATTGTTCTCACAACTTGGGTGAAAAATAATCCATCCCATGCACAATTAAACAATCTAGGTGTCCTTGTTTAGTTATTAATGTTTGGGATATTCATATTATATGGTCATGGTCATGCGTTGACTTTTACACTCAATTCCTTAATTTCAATAAAAGATTATGATAACTAAACAATAATAGTGTTGAACCAATTTCAACATTGTGGGGATTAATTCGTGACACATAGCACACTGCTCAACCATATCAAGTGCATTGATTAAATTAAGTAATTAAGTTTCAAAACCATCAACAAACAACAATGGGATAATAAATTGATGGATGATTCCAAACTCAATATAACAAGAACACCAGAGAAATGATCAATTGTACATTTATTGCTAGTACAATAATTGAGCTACAAAAAATGACAAGATTTAAATCGATGTGAGGTATTATTGTAACTCAATTCATAAGAATGATTGTATGGTGATCAATCTCACAAAATAGATTCTAGAATTAAAATTTGAGAAACCTCTGCAAATGGAATTGTGCACATATTTATATATGTTTGAGTGATTAAATGCATTAAATGAGGCAATTAAAGTTGGCCAGCCTAGCATAAAAAACACGGATAATGGATACCACAAATCTTGGAATCATGTAAATTAAGGCATGCTATAACTTGGTCCAACTTGATCATAGGTGCAAAAACCCAAAATTATTTGGTCAACTTTGATCCTCTAACTTGTTAGGTGTGCCAACCCTCTAAGCTATAAGATATCAATGATGTTGGCTATTGGTGTAGCATTGAAGTGTAGAATAATTCATTTGGAAATCTTTATGTTGAGCTAATGCTATGTGGATTAGGCATTGGCACTGGATAAAGGTTGCAATGGAGACCACATTATTATGGTCATACTCACACAAGTGGGCATGGGGAGAATCAAGCGCTATTCCCCATTGTAATGTGTGATTGTCTCTACTCACAATATTTGGCATGTTGTGAAATGTGAAAGATATGGAATTCACAAAAAAATGCTTCATTGCACAAATTAATCATCCCCATCAAATAGTAATGGTCCCATTATGTTAAAAGTAGAAGTGCAAGTCACATTTGTGTCAAAATTATCCATTGAAGAAGATAATATCAATGTGTTGTCCAATAAATGATGAAACTTATATCATACATGCTCAAGTGCCGAGTACGTTGTTTGTACAAAAAATTGAGTCGCTTTGACAATTTTTAAGAGATTTGTATCCTTATAGTGAGTTTGTTGTATATTTATGTCAATGCATGTATCATAAGGTGTTGGCACATAAAATGATAGGCCAATGTTGACTTGAGGTTCTTGTTATATTTTATCTCCTTAACTATTCAAGATTGTAAGGTTGGAGGTTCTTGTTATATTTTATCTCCTTAACTATTCAAGATTGTAAGGTTGCAGGAGCTTTGTATTGAAATTCGGTGCATCCCATGGTATTAACAAGAATGAAGGTATCATTTCCTTATTGGTCAATGATGGTTTATGGACCATATCATAGTGGCATGGGATTACAATGTGGACATCTAAGCCTTTCCTTATAAATGTGAATCCAAACCCTACCTCCAACAAAGAAGTTGTGCAAGATATAATGCTTATCATGCCATTATTTTATACTTCTCCAAGGTTTATCACAAACTGTCATCCACCACTCATTGAACATTCTATCTTTTCTCAATGAAGTAAAATGCCTTGTTAATCTATTTATGTATATATCATAGTGTGTGTCATTGGATGAGCTAGATAGGTGACGTACATGAGAATTGTAGGTTGAAATACAAAATATACTTTGAATGGGCTATAGTTTGGCATGTTATGTTAAGTGTGATTGGAGTTGTGTTGTATGAAAACACGATTTCATCCCAAGTCCACAGGTTCTCATGATTATACATGTGAAGAAAATGCCAAATGGTATCATTGAGAACCTCTATCTCTCCTTCAATCTAGGGATGAAATGTTATGAACATGTTAAGAGTTGTTTCAAGCATGCTCTGAGAGACTTATAGAAGTTGGAGATGAATTTATTATCTTTATCCCTATCAATGGATGTAGAAATCCTAAAATTAAATTGGTTCTGAGCTAAGAAGTGTTTCAATGTGTCCCACATTAAGTGAATATTCTTTCAAGGAACATAGAACACCATCTTTGAGAATTGATCAGTGATAATGAATACTGCATCATGATTGTTTTACTTGGTTAGGATGCTTATTAGAAAATTCATCAAGACAAATTCCCATAGGTGCAAAGGAATGGGAAAAGCTGTTTACAAATTCCCATAGGTGCAAAGGAATGGGAAAAGCTGTTTACAACCCATACTTCTTGTTTATAGGTTTTGCAATGGAAAAAGTAACGCAATATTTAATATACTTTTGCAAGTTGAGGCAGAGTTTTGGCTAGTTAAAATTCTTTTGTAACACTGCCAATGTCTCGTGGATGCCACAATGAAATATTGAGTACTCATACCCAACTAAAACATACATTTCTAAGGTGAAACGAGACATTATCATCGATATGCAAATATCGATGTGATGTCCCTTGAGAGGATCTACACAAATTTGTGTAAATGATAGAACTACTTCATAATGTAAGTGTCAATATCGTGTTTGGTTTTTATAGGTGTCCAAAATAGTAAGTAGAGAGTGAAATGGTTGTAGATTCAAGTAATTGATTCCATATCTATATGCATCGTTCTTATTCTTGATCACCAAATGGAATTGTGGTTGATATGACCTATGTAAGGCCCCATGGTAAAGAAGCGTGTGTGCCCAACTGATAGGAATCATACAAAGTTAGGGTTGCTTAGGAATCATACAAAGTTAGGGTTGCTCGACAAAGACGAGTGTGCCTCATATTTATATATACACATAGTGGGGAGACTTGAGAGTGAGCTCAACCAAGTGGACCCATGCCCATACTTGTGGATGCGCTTCACGACGAGGTGGAGTGCCATGATGAAACGAGGAGATTTGGAGTGAGCCATGTGTTGGGAAAGCTCACATGAGATGGGATAAGCCAAGATATGGAGTGAACCAAGGAATTGGGTGGACAAATACTTCATGGGGTGTATTATTCCAACTTGATTTTCCCCAAAATTTTCTATATTTTCAGTTGAGACTTTCGTCAAACGCTTCAGGAACAAACTACCAAGCAACCGCTTTGATACCACTGTAATATTCCAACCAATTGGAAATGCTATTTATGTCTAGGTTGCAATGTTTTTGACAATTTTCAACTTTAGGATTTTGTCAAAAATTTGGTGGATATACTCAATATTCGTTGTTCATCACTTCCTTTGTTTTGTTGTAGATTTTCTGATGCAAGTGTTTTATCAAACACTTTGTAGTGACACTCCCAAACCCCTTTAGACAAACTCTGTCATTGTTGTTATGTATTTATGGTTGTTGTTTGGGTTTAGACAAACTCTGTCATTGTTGTTATGTATTTATGGTTGTTGTTTGGGTTATATTCTTATGTTTGTCTCAAGGAATGGTTGAGGAATTGGTTTTCACGCATAAATTAAATTGTATGCAATTTCTGTTACCACCAAATACTACAGAAATACCACAATGATATCAATATAACAACAAGGGAAATACCATACAAGAACTAGTCTTTATTTCAATAATTTTGACCTGTTACAGTTGGGCAGAATGTTGACATGGACAATCCACAAGAGGAATATGCTCAATCATGAATAACAAAATCTCCTCAATAAAATGCAATCCCAACAAAGAGAATAAAACCAGTAGGATAATAACTCGCCCAATAGGAAGAAAGGATAACATAGCCACTCTAGAATCAACCAAGAGATGAGAAATATTCACCCGACAAACAAATATGTCACCCAACATCAATTATAAAGTTCCCATCAAGGAAATATGGCACCCAATAGTTGTAACTCAACCCCAACAATAGATATGAGGCACCCAACAAAGAGGAATGGCACCCAACAACTCTAAATCGACCCCAACAATAAAAAAAAATGCGCCCAACAAAGAGAATAAGAGCCCAATGCCTAGATAAGTGTGCCAAGAAGTGTAATAGTGTTCCCTTGCAAGAGATGAGCACCCAACAAAGAAGAATTCGACCTTTGGATTGTATATCTTTTCCTCAAATAAAGTTCGATCTCTTTAACTCACACTTTCACCCAGTATTCAAGGAAAAACTCAACCTCCACAAGAGGGTTCGATTTTCCTTCAAGATAACTTCAACTTCTCTAAATTTTCATAAGATCCTTGCATACAAATTATTCCTTCTAAAAAATGAAATTCAATGAGGATATCTGAAGTGATTTCCTCCCATGACTAGCTAGGGTGTACCTTTGCAACACCAAAACTAGTAGATGAATAATGGTTTTGAAAAACCCTAGTCTCTCTTCTCAAGAGCTCTCCAAATATTTTTCTCAAATGAGCAAATGAAAGAATGAAAAGAGACTCCTCATTGTCCCATTTTAATATTCACTTGAGTCTTTTAACAATCACTTATTTATTTTATTTTATTAAAGTCACTTTAGTGGCTCCTTAACTTTTATAATTTAAAAGTGACTTTTCATTAGCCTAGGACCCATGTCCCCCCTTTTCCCAATTTAACTTTATAAAGTATTTCCTAGGCAAGTTATGTCTCCTTGGTCATTGTCCACCTTAGCCCATGGGAACTTATTAGGCTAGTGAAATTTCTCCTTTATGACTCCTAAGAAAATGGGGACATTATAGTCCTCCCCACCTAAGATGGCTTGTCCACAAGCAATTTCAATCTGGGATGTTGGAGCACATGTTCTCCTTCCCAAGTAGCATCCTCAAGAGGAAGATCCTTCCACTTGACCAGATACTCTTTGATGGTCATGTTCCTCAACTTCTTCTCCCTGACCTCCAAAATATCCTCTGGAACCAGAGTCAATTTACCTTCTCCATCCAGGGGTGGTAACTTTGTAGAAGTGACGATATGTTTCCCCAATTCCTTCTTGAGACTTGAGACATGGAAGACATTATGTATCTTTCATCCCTCTGGAAGCTCTAGCTCGCATTCCACCTCTCCTATACACCTCGTATTTTTTAGGGTCCATAAAATCTAGGCTTCAATTTTTCCGCCCCTTCATTTTGAGTGATGATTGCCTATAAGGCTAAAGGTGTAGGTATACCAAGTCTCCTACTTCAAAGCTATGATCCACCTTATGTCTGTCTGCATATATCATCTGCTGATTCTGATTTGTTTGTAGATTATCCTTAAGGGTCAGTAGAATATCTCGACTCTCCTGAATCCGATCCTTATCCTTAGGCACCTGAATATCTCCAAACATCTGATCCAAAAATGTGGGTGCATCATATCCATACGGGTCTTGGAAGGGTGTCATCCCAATCGACATATGATAAGTGGTGTTGTAGCAGTGCTCCCCTAAGTGTAGCCATTTTATCTAGGCTTTATATTGGCCCAACACATAATTCCCCATATAACCTTCCAACCACTTATTCACTATCTTAGTTTGACCATTAGTTTGAGGGTGATAACTTGTGCTTGGTGTCAAATCTGTTCCTACCAATATGAATAGCTCCTGCCAGAATCTACCCATGAACCTGCTATCCCTATCACTGACAATAGTTTTCGGTAACCCATGTAATTGGAATACTTTCCTGAAGAATAACTTTGCTACCTGTGTTGTTGAATATCAGGAGGGTATGTCGAAGAAGTGTGCAAACTTTGTGAGTTTTTAAACCACCACATAGATACAGTCATTTTCATGTACCTCGGGAAACCCAGTGATGAAATCCATAGAGATGCTTTCCCATTTTTTTTCGAGAATGGGAAGTGGCTGAAGTAGTCTGATAGGGTGAGTGTGCTCTGTCTTGTTTTTTTGGCAGACACTATATTCTCTTACGAACCTCAAAAAATATTTCTTAAGTCCCTTCCATGTAAATCTTTCCTGGATCTTCCTATAGGTTTTCAAGTATCCAGGGTGTCCTGCCAATGGGGAACTGTGTGTTGCATGCATGATTTTTTCCTTGAGCTGAGATTTTGGTACAAGGTAGATCCTGTCTTTGTAATAAATGATGTCATCAATGACTCTATACCGATCATCCTGTGTCTGATTGTCAAGGATATCGCAAACAAACTAGTTCTTGGAATATTCTACCAATAGATGAGCTTTCCAGTCAGCTCAAATCTCCATGAGGGAGAGAGTGGGTGGTATTATGGAAAGGGCATCAACTACCACATTGTTCTTTCCCTTCACATACTCGATCTCAAAATCATAGGCTTGGATCTTGTTGATCCAATTATGTTGTCGTTCAGTCAATTATTTTTGCTCCATGAGGAACCTTAGGCTATTGTGATTTGTATTCATCTTAAAACTATTCCCCACCAAGTATTGTCTGAATTTGGCCAATGCATGCATAATGGCCAATATTTCCCTTGTCATATATCGAATAATTTCACTCATACTCCTTAAATTTGTGGCTCTCAAAAGCAATGGGATGGCTTTCTTGCATTGACACATCTCCTATCCCAATCCCAGAAGCATCACACTCAAGAAAAAATGGCTGGGTGAAATTCGGTAAGGCTAGTACAGGACACGAGCTCATCACTTGTTTCATCATCTTGAATGTCACATGTGCCTCATCTGACCAACTGAAATCCCCTTTCTTAGTGAGATATGTAAGAGGTATTTTTAGTTGTGAGAACCCCTTAAAACATTTCTTGTAATAAGTGCAAAGGCCTAGGAATCTCTTCAATTATGTCACATTCTTGGGGGTAGGCCACTCGATAATTTCCCCGATCTTTTCTTGGTGTACCTGAACCTCGTTTTCTCCGATCACATGCCCCAAATAAATCATTAGTCATTCCAAATTCATATTTAAACTCCTGTGCATAGATTTGGCATTCCTCCAAAATTCCCAATACTTCATCCAGATGCCTAAGATGTTCCTCCCAAGTCCTGCTATAAATAAGAATGTCGTCAAAGAAGACCAAGAAAAATTTCCGCAGCTGCTTATTGAACACGTGTTTCATGCAAGACTGGAATGTAGCAGGAGCGTTGGTTAGCCCAAACGGCATAACCAGGTACTCATAATGCCCATAATGGCATCGGAAAGCGGTCTTCGGAATGTCTTGTTCCCGAACCTTGATTTGGTGATACCCTGTACGAAAATCAATTTTGGAGAAGTATTTTGCTCCCCTCAACTTGTCCATCAACTCATCGATCATCGAAATTGGGTACCTATTCTTTATGGTCTTCTTGTTAAGAGCTCAATAATCAATACACATTCTCAAGGTGTCGTCCTTCTTCTTGACCAATACTACTGAAGAAGCAAATGGACTAGAGCTAGGTCGAATGCGATCCATCTTGAGCAACTCCTTGATAATTTTCGCAATCTCGTCTTTGTAATTTTTTGGATGTTGGTAGTGGTTGGTCATGACAACTTGGACCCCTTCTTTTAATTCTATCACATGCTCAAATCCTCTATCTGGAGGTACCCCTGGAGAAATGTCACCAAAAACCCTTTGATGTTTAAGAAGTAATACCTAAAGATCGTTTGGATGTTGTCGAGGATGATATGGTGGCTCGCTGTCAGAAATATAGCACTCAACTACCCACTCTATATCCCCATGCCGCATCACTGCCTCCATGCTGTGTGATGACACGTCTTAGGCAGATACTGGTGCATTTCCCATAAGACTACCTTTTTTCCATCCGGACCCGTGAATTCCATTTCCATAGTCCTCTAATTAGTAGTGTATTTCCCAATGGAGTATAGCCAATAAATAAGAATGTCATCAAAGAAGACCAATTTTTTTTTTTTGCAACTACTTATTGAACACATGGTTCATGAAAGACTGGAATGTAGCAAGAGAATTGGTTAGCCCAAATGACATAACCGATTACTCATAATTTCCATAATGGCATTGAAAAGTGGTCTTCAGAATGTCTTGTTCTCGAACCTTGATCTGATAATACCCTGTACAAAGATCAATTTTGGAAAAGTATTTTACTCCTCTCAACTCGTCCATCAACTCATCGATCCTCGGAATTGGGTACCTACTTTTTATGGTATTCTTGTTAAGGTCTTGATAATCAATGCACCTTCTCAAGGTGTCGTCCTTCTTTTTTACCAATACTACTGAAGAAGAAAACATACTAGAGTTAGGTCAAATGTAAACCATATTGAGCAACTCCTTGATAGTTTTCTCAATATTGTCTTTGTAAGTTTTGGGATACCTGTAGGGGTTGGTTATGACTTCTTGGACCCCTTCTTATAATTCTATCGCATGCTCAAATCCTCTATCTGGAGATACACCTGGAGGAATGCCACCAAAAACTCTTTGATATTTAAGAAGTAATACCTGGAGATGTCTGGATGTTGTCGAGGATGATCTGGTGTCTCCTTGTCATAAATGTAGCACTCAAATGCCCATTCTATATCTCCATTTTTCCTCATTTATTCCATACTGTGTGATGACACTATCTTAGGCAGATACTGGTGCATTTCCCATAAGACTACCTTTTTCTCATCTAGACCCGTGAATTCCATTTCCATAGTCCTCTGATCAGTAGTGTATTTCCAAATGGAGTATAGCCACTGAACTCCAAGTACCACATTGGTATCCGACACATCCACCACAAAGAAATACTATGTCAAGGTATAATTCCCCATTGTTATTTTCAACTTGGGGATCCATCTAGTGCACTCCATATGATAGCCATTGGGTATGATCACTATGAATCCCTCACAATCCTCCGTTAGAATCTCTTTCTTATCCACCAAAGTTGCATTTATAAAGTTGTGGGATGCCCCACTATCAATCAACACTGTAACCTTGTGCCCCTCCAGGACTCCTCAGACTCTGAATGTATGGTACCTATGAAGTCCTGGCATGGATGCCATAACAAGACCCTTAGCCCCAACCTATGATGTCTCCTCACCTAATGTCTGGTGTCCCTATTCTTGTTCCTACTCCTCCTCCTCGTCATAACTATCACTATCTGAATAGACCTCAATATAATGAGCCTTATCGGTCTTGTCTTTCCATGCACATTTGTGTTACGAAAGCGATGATACAATTTAAAGGATTTTATGTTGACTCTGGACATAACATGATTGTTGAACATGTGAGCACAATTCAATGGTTTCCTTGCCATGTTGTTGAGCATGATATCCAGATGCTCAAGATACCCTACACCATAGAAGAAATTCTTTCAGTCTTAAAGAGTTTTTCCAAAAGTAAAAGTCCCGAGTCAGATGACTGGACAATGAAATTCTTCCTTTGTTTCTTTGATGTGGTAGGGGCTAACATTGTAAGTTTTAAACCTGTGAAGTAAAGCAATGCATATATATTCTTAAGCAATACATAAATTAATCAATGGCTCATACACAGGATTAATTTACAAATCAACTAAAAATAGCAAAATCCACTAAAAATAGAAAAAACCGCACCGAAAGACCGAAGACGCAGTTGTCGTATCTGACACACCCACACACACACATGCAAATAATATAACACATACCCAACAAACATTTTGGATGCAGTGGAGGAGTCTAGGCAGAATGGTATTATGGAAAGGTCATTAAACTTGACCTTTCTAGTTCTCGTCCATTTAAGTGAGAAAACCCATTAGGTTTGGGGATTTCAGACCCATTTCCCTTTGTAATTTGGCTTATAATATTATTGTAAAGATTATAGCGAACATGATAAAGCCGTTCCTATCTCAGTCATTATCTAGGGAGCAACTGGGGTTCTAGAAGGGAAGACAGATTCTAGATGTGGTCAACACAACACATGAATGTCTTCATAACATCAAAGTGAATAATATGAGACCTCTTATTCTAAAATTGGATTTGCAGAAGGCCTATGATTGTGTAAACTTGGATTTCCTTTGGATGATTCTTCTTCAAACAGGATTTGGTCTGCTGCTAATAAATTGGATTATGAGTTGTGTTAACACAACTTCCTTTGTGATATTGATCAATGGTGGGCCTACTCCTTTCTTCCAAAGTGGGCGAGGTCTGAGGAAAATATTCCTCTTATCCCCTTTGTTGTTTTTTTAGTGATGGAAGGCCTTAGTCTCCTTCTCAAGAAGGCACAAGTAGATTGGAAAATTTCATGGGTGAAGCTTTCCAGATTACAAAATATTCTGAACTTTTTTTTTTGTGGACGATGTCCTAATCATGACGGGTGCTTGTTTAGACGAATGGAAGGAAATACAATCTATATTTTTTACATTATGTAGAGAATTGGGATTGATTATAAATCCACTCAAGTCTTCATTCCATTTCTCAGGTTTACAGCGGGATGAATTAACTAGTTTCAAGGCTCTCTTCCCTTACAATTTTATGGATCTTAGAGAAGGGTTTCGATATTTGGGATTTTTTTTTAAGCCTACCAATTACAGGGTTGAGGAATGGCGGTGGCTCATCAACAAATTTGAGAGGAAAATTGGTCTCTGGTGTCACTCTTGTTTGTCCTTAGGAGGACAGTTTGTTCTGGTCAAGGCGGTTCTTGAGAGTCTACCAGTTTACTGGCTGGCGATGGCCATTATAACTACTTCTATTCTCAATAAGTGTCCTTAGGAGGACAGTTTGTTCTGGTCAAGGCGGTTCTTGAGAGTCTACCAGTTTACTGGCTGGCGATGGCCATTATAACTACTTCTATTCTCAATAAGTTAAGACAATTGATGTTTAATTTTTTATGGTCGGGTAGTAGGACAAGGGAACACATTCACCTCTGCAATTGGGAATTCATTTCCAAACCCAAATTCTTTGGTGGCTGGGGTGTTAATAATTTGTTTGTTTTCAGTAGAGCTTTGACTAAAAATATGTTGTGGCGTTTCTTGATGAAGGATGACCTCTGGCATAGAGTACTTAAGGACACATACCTCCCCAACACCATGATGGTGTCTTGGATGAGATGCTCCATAGTTAGGACAGATAATGTCTCAAACACCTAGATATTTCTCTTAAAATCGTTGGATGTTATCACACACTAGATAGCTTGGATACCAGGCACAAACCATTCAATCCGTCTATGAGAAGATGAGGTACTTGGATTGGGTAAGAATTCATTTCTATTGAATGCTTTTATCACTTATTTCAAACAGGGTATAAACTACTTGTTTCATGATAGAGGATCGGGTAGGCCCGGGGCTGTCTTGGAAAGTTGGAAAACAAGTGGGGATTTGAGATTTATAGGTGCAAAAGTCGAAGAATGGAATCGATACTGGAGAGCTCTAGTAAATACATGTATATAGTTGACAGATCGCGTGGAAACCCTAAGCTATACTGGAGGTGATAAATTGAGGTTCCTCACTACCAAAAACACAAATGAGGCTCTAGCCACTAAACATTGGACCTGCAGCTCAAATTGGGATCTAGTGCCAAAATTGAAACTTTTTACTTGGTTAATGCTGGAAGGAAAGATTCTCACTTGGGATAATTTGTAGAAAAGAGGATGGTCTAGATTGAGTGTTTATGGACTATGTTTTCAAGAGACAGAGACATTGATACACTTAATGATGCATTGTAGATTCACTCAAAAAGTGTGGTTATAGATTCATAAATCCTATAACTTATCCCATAGTTGGATGGGTTCTTCTTTCCAAACCTGCTTTAAAGATTGGATAAGTAGATATCCATCTCACTCAATGTTGCCATCCAAAATATGTTAGAATTTGTGGTTAGAATGCAACAAGGTTACATTTGAGAAAGGTCGGTCATCAACCTTTGCAGTCATGCACAAGATTTTCGGGTGCCTTGGGACCACTCAGGTACAAAATTTTCCATCCAAACCCCAACGATTTCCACCTTTTCTTAAGGAGGGAGTCTCGATTGGATGGTTTGATGGGGCTACAGAAGATTGTGGCCATAAAAGTGGAGTGGGAGGAGGCATCGGGTTAAATCTTCATACTGAGTATAGGTGGATGTTAAATTGTGGCCCAAGAATGAACACTAGAGAAGAATTATTGGGAGCTTGGGATTTATTAACTTTGGCATCTCGGCTACATATCCAGGATCTCCAAGTATTTGTGGACTCAAGAATTGTCATTGATTGGTTAAATAAAAAATGTATCCTTAAGGTATTAAATATGGAGTGCTGGAAAGAGCGGATAATGAACCACCTCAAAGAATTCAAGACTCTCGAATTCACTCACATTTTCAGAGAACACAATCAGAAGGATGATGAGCTCTCCAAAAGAGCGCTGCAACTCCAAGAAGGGAAAATATTTTACTATCAATTGGAAGAAGGGCATATTGGTCCTATGCTATTTCTATATCTCCATTGATGCTTCTACTTTCTATGGCATGGTAGTCAGTTTTAATATTTGCTTAAGATATTATGTCTGATAAGAAGTAAGGATAACCACTGTTTTTTTTGAAGGGAGATTTGATCCCCTTGGCCCTTAGGAGGTCTGATAGGACTACTATTTTTTTTTGGTAGTAGTCACTCTCTCATATCTCGCTTTTGTTTCAATCTCCACTTTGATGGTGCAAGATTTTGGATGTAAGGTGATGTTTTGTATATTTTGTATCTCGAATGGAAACTTTATATTTTTATATAAGAGAAATTTTCTATGGAAAAACAAGCTTTCCTGGGTTTTATACCAAAAATGTAAGAACAACTTATATCTGTATGGCCCAATTGACGATGTTCTTCCACCTAGGGATCTTATTTTTTGATCTGGGGGTTTTGTATGATTGTTTGTCTAGGAACCCCAGTGACCAAATTTTTTAACTTGGGTTTAATATGAATGTTTATTTGATTAATACCAAAATGACCATATGTTAAGTTCATTTGGAGACTCTTCATTACCAATTCAACAATTTTATTTTATGTACGTCCTCTGATCTAGAAGGTCAGAGTAAAAATTACAATAATCAATAATTTCATTTTTAAATTCTTTAGTGTAGCTGTTGCTTCTGTGCATATTAATCTTTTGAAACTCTAAAACATGGTTATAAAGAGGGAAATCTCAAGAAGTTGTGTAAACCTCATAAATGCATTGTTAGTAAATGCTTCTTCTTTATTTTTCTTGCTTTAGCTGGGAGATTTCATTATCACATACACTTCCTTCTTCATTTTTGTAAACATAAATTATCTCTAATTCTCATGGTTGGTAAAACACACACACACACACACACACACACACACACACACACACACACACACACACACACACACACACACACACACACACGATGTCTTTAT
>CBVK0100096719.1:0-10617 GCA_900067695.1 Picea abies | reverse complement strand
CTTTGGCAATGAAGGGCAATGAGTTGGCCTGATGCCAGGTAAGCATGGGTAGTGCAATTTAGGGTTATAACAATGTTTTATGAACTTACTGTCATATACTAGTACTAGATAACCTTGTTTAAATGCCTTCTTGTTGATGTGTCTGTCATGGTAGGCCTTCTCTCTTTCTTTCTGTACCTACTAATGAAATCCTGCAACAAATCTATCTTCTTCAAGTTCGAGCAAATGTGTAAGCCTCTCTTGAACAACACCAGTGTCATCCATATCTATAAAGGCAACAATTATTAAGCTTGGTACCAGGTATTCCATTGGGACAACGGCTTCGAGACCATATACCAACTTAAAAGGGGTTTTCATTGTTAGCTTCTTGCAATTGGTTCTATAGGCCCATAATATTATTGATACTCTTAATTCCTAGTCATCGTTGTTCACACTACAAATATTCATCTACGTTGTTTCCAAGATCTTATTGAATGCTTCCACTGTCCCATTTGCTTGTGGATGGTAAGGCGTGCTCTTCTGATGGTAGACTACAAATTCCTCAGTCAGGGATTCAACAGTCTTATTTATGAAATGTGTTCATTGATCACTCATAAGGATCTTTGGGAATCCAAACTTGGTTATGATGTCATCAAATATGAAGCGCACAGTTGTAGTTGCACTACATTCTTTAACTACTTTTGCTTCACCCCATCTGGTCATGTACTATGTTGTTGTAATTATATACCTTTCTCCTACACGCTTGTCTGGTGGGTTTATAGGTCCCACGAAGTCAATGGCCCATTTCTCAAATGCTTGTAGGGTCAACTATGGTGCTAATGAATTTCATTTTTTCTGGATGGTTTCCCAACTTTTTGGCATACATCACAAGCTCTGTAATAGTCTTTAGCATCTCTGTGTAAGGTAGGCCACCAAAGGCCAGCTCTAAGAACCTTCTGCATGGTTTCTTTCCCTACGTAGTGTCCTCCTGTAATGCCTTCATGAGATTCTGCGAGGATCATTGGTCTTTCTTCCTCCATAACACATATTCTCAATATCTCATCAGGTCCCATCTTGTAGAGATGTTTAGATATAAGTGAAAAGTCTGCAACGCGCACTACTAGTTGTTTCTTCTAGGGAATTGTATACTCACTAGGTGCCATTCCTGTTGATAGGAACTGGACTATTTCTATGAAGTGGTCATCAATATTTCTAATGGCCAACAACTGTGCATCCGACCATGTATCCTCCAAACTAGTGGGCACTTCTCCATGTTCCAACCTTGACAAGTGGTCAAGACCTTTGTTCATTCTTCCTAGCTTTACTATGATCACAAAGTCATATTCCTGAAATAGCAGAAGCCATTTGCATATTCTCCCCCAAAAAACTGGCTTGTTGACTAGGTATTTCAACGTGGAGTGATCAGTAAACATTTTAAAGTGTCCTCCCAACAAGTAGTGGCGAAATTTTTGCAATGCATACACCATGGCTAACCCCTCTCGCTCGGTAGTGGTGTAATTGATCTCAGCAGTTGATAGATTCCTATTGGAAAAGGATAACAGATGTTCAATATCTCCTTCCCTAGGTTGTGCTAACACTGCTCCTAAGGCAATAGAATACACATCAACATGCACATGAAAATCCTTGCTCCAATCTAGGAAGACCAGAATAGGCGCAATAACCATTTTCTATTTCAGTGTGTCGAAGTTCTTCTCGCACTCCTCTGTCCAACTGAACTGACGGTATTTCTTCAAAATTTTCTCCATGGGTGTTGTAATCTGGGCATATCCTTTAATGAACTTCCTGTAGTATCTAGTATGTCCCACCATAGTACACAGTTGTTTGACTAAAGTAGGAGGGGGTAGATCAACTATAATGGAAATTTTAGATGGATCGACCAGCAATCCCTGCTTGCATACAATATGACCTAACAACACTCCAAATGGTGAGAAGAAGATGCATTTATTCAGATTCAAGGCAATTTGACACTGCCTGCATTTTTCCAACATTAGCCTTAGACATTCAAAATGATTTTTCAATAAACTAAAAATAGTCCAATCATCAAAATATGCTTCTAGAAATTTATGCAGAAAATCCTTGAATACTTCGACCACCACCTGGGAAAAGATGGGTGGGGAATTCTTCAATCCAAATGGCATCACTGTATACTGATAGGATCCCCATTCTTTTGCAAATATGGTCTTGTGGTGATCTTCTTTGGAAATCTAGATCTGATGGTATCTCGAGAATCCATCTGTAAAAGAATATACCTCCTGGCCTCCCACATTATCTAACACTTCGTTAGTAAATGGTGTAGGGAAGGGGTCATGAAAATAGGCATCGTTTAGCTTCCTGAGATCTACACATATCTTGATCTCTCCTGTATTCTTGTCCTGTACCACCATAGGGCTAATCCACTCTAACTCTTCCATAGGTTCTATAATCCTAGCTTCCATCATTCTGTCGAGCTCAATATTCTCTTTCTCCTTATATTTAGGGTTCAATCTGTAGGGTCTCTATTTTAATAGTCTTTCATCTAGTTTCAAAGGGATCCTTATCTCTCCCATAGGCCCTTTAATTCCCTTCATATTAGTGAACTTGGTTGGAAACAAGTCCTGATATTCATGCAGTAATTCTGCAATCTTCTCAATACTGGCAGCATCCCAATAATCTCCAACATTTGTAAGCTTCAATGTCTGCTCTATTCCAATATTGACTTTCCTAATCTTGATTGGCTGTCCAATGAATGGTAGCTCAACTCGTGGTCCTTCCACATCTCTTTGGATTTTTTTTTCCAGTGATGTTCACCTTTCTAGGATCATCGTCCTCATCAACATTGATGTTGTAACAACCTTACAGTTTCTAGAGAGGCGCAGTCCATTCATCCTCTTCTTGCTCCAACGAGAGGTTAGATGCCTCCTCGAATAAGAAGGTGGTTACAAAATTCTGAGTCATACCTTCCCAATCTGTAGTGATGAGGTGCAACTCTGCTTGAAGGTGCAATTTGATAGGGGTTGTGTCTAGTGTGTTGATGAACTTGTGCACCCACTGCTCTTGAGAAATGTTGCTCTAGGCTTCTTTACAACTTTGCACATGGTCCTTTGAGCAGCTCCGACCTATGTACCAAACTTCATAGCCTTCTACTTGTGATGAGAACAGTGTTGTCATCAAGGTACGACATTGTACCCATTCTATAATGTCATTTTTGTGTGTCCCCCACCATCTTGCTCGTGTAGCTTTCAGGGCCTCATACATTGCCAACAATCTTTGTTGCAATGGTACACTTTCTTCAAAGTCCGACAAGAAGGTTTCTAAAGGATTCAGACCATCAAAGGTGGGTAAGTTACTTACTGTTGTGCTGATCCAACGAAATTATGTGGTTAATCTAGCACATCTTCTGGTAGATACTTCATCAACTATCTCAATTACCTCAAAATATGAAAACATTCTTACTCTGTTGATGTCCACAGGGACATGTTCCAATATTCCAAAGGGGCTTACAGCTTGCTGATTAGCCATTCTGAGCCTGATAGGGGAATAGATCAAATTTGGTTTTCCCATTAGTGCCCAGGTTTTCTTCGTCATGACATTGACCTCCGACCCTAAGTCAAGGACCACATAGTCTATATCATATTCTCATATTTGAGAATTCAAGTGTAATTCCTTATTTGTCCTTTTCGTTTTAGCGATTTGGTGTACTGCCCTATTTAGTAAGGGGTTTATCTTTCCTAGCTCATACTATCTGATTAAATTTTGTAGTTCTTGTACAACACTCTCATCCCGAATCAACTTAATACAAGTATATATAAATTCCATGAGCTTGTTGTTGGGAATTCGTTTTGTCATGTTTTAATGCATGTTCTAATCATTTAATTTGATTAAATGCCCTCATTACATACCTGCTTTTCCCGTACTTGGTGTAAAAGTGTAACCTAAGAAGAGCCCATGAGGTAATTCAATACTTATGCATATTTTGTACGTTCTTATTAGTGAAAATGTGTTAATTTATTAAAAATAGATCTTCTAATGATGTGATTTGAATAAATAGGTTGGGTGACCAGGTAGCCTTGATTGTTGACATTTCCAGTCATCCGATACTAGAGTAAAAGTCGAATTTTGAAGTCTTATAGAAGAAAATCAAGGACATGGGTTTTATCAAAAACGTTGTCGACATGCGAACATGTGACTCAGAATTCTCCCATCTCGCACGTGTGGACCTCAAGCTCAGGGGGAATATTTCGGGAAATAGAAAAATCTCAAATTGCCAACTTGTTCCTCGATTTGCATGCACATGGAAGCGAATATGAAAATTCTAAAACATGAGTTTTTCTCCCAGAATGACAAATTAGGTCTCCAATGAGATGTTTTCAAAAATTCGCTATGGTTACAAAGTTATGGAAGGCACTTTGGACTGGATTAATAAAAATAACACAGTTTTCCTATTACAGTCTGGTACCAACGTGACTGTCTAATTCTGGTACCACCATTTGTGGGCTGTCATGATCGGGTACCACCATTTGCGCATTGTTTTGATTCGGTACCATCTACCTGCCATGATCCAGTACCAATATAGAGAACTGAATGTACCAAGTTTAGCTCCAGATCGCCCAAGACAATTGGTGGATGTTTATTTTCTTTAGCAAGGCTATGTTAGAATAGTTTGTTGATTGCCTCATCCTCATGCACTTTGTGTCATGAGGATGAAGCTAAAATATGTAACCGAATAATTAAATTTAAACATTTGACTGATTTGCAAATCATTTCATCTCCTTGTGTTTCACGACTAAGACTATTAAATAGTTGTGGCAAGGGTAGTGGAAGTGTAGGAGAGTTAGCATATTACTAGCATATGAAACAACGTATGATATTGCAGAACATATTCTGAGTGAATATTAATAGAAGGACATCATTTATCTCCATGTCTTGATTGTCTATGATTGAATGTGAGTTGAGTTGTTAACAAAAGTTTGAATCTATATTTTGATATTTGAGTGAGAGTAATGTGTGGGTTGAAAGCAAGCTTATTGTAGACTCCAGTAGCCGACCTGTTGAAGCGACAAGGGCCCACCGCCTAACAAAGGTCAACATATTCAAATATTAGCATTAGCATTTGTTTTCAATAGTGTAAATGTTAAATTAGCTAAAGATTTATCTCTGTCAGATGATAGCAGTACAACTTAGACTAGGATTTCCATTATATGATTGGTTAGAGATATTTACTCACTCTGTTTTTGCATATGCTCTACTTTTATGAATTTGATTTTATTCCATAGACATGAATGTTGGCAGCAGTAGTCAAACATATCTGAAGAGGAACTAGTGAAGTTCACAACAACACATTGTGAACCACAACATACTCAGTATATTGACTATTGAACTACCCATGCTATGTCTTGATGATTGATGTGTGATTTCTCTTTCAGAAGTGTGGATTACATAGTTAGTTTTCTAGGTCAGATAGCAGAGTTGATCTATCAAACCAACTCTATCTCATACTTGCATGTGGCATAATGGAGTAGATAGCCTCTCTATGAAAGACAACCAAAGTGCATTTCAGTTCGCTATTTTGATTTGTTTCCAGCATACATAATCTAGAATAGTTCTATTCTCATGACATTAGAATCACCTTTCTTACTGGTGTCTTGTAACTCTGTTGATTTCAAATCCCGGATTGATAATTAATGAGTGAATTATACTAAACATATAAGAAACACAACATTTTGGCACCATTGTTGGGGAGTTGCAAACAGTAAGAGGTAATTTTAGTTTGGTTTGTTTCAATGGTTTTAAGGACTACTTGAGGGAGGAGAATAAAACGTTTAAGATGTGAGTGAAGTTCCACGTGGCCACTATAGTGGGGTTCTTCGAAGCCAGGTTGCCTTCTTCCTTTAATGCAAAGTGTGTTTTTCTTTATGAATTTTATTTTTAATGAACTAACTTGTGTGAAAGGATAACTTGGTGACAACAGGGTCCAAGTAAGTGAGGAGTTCAAGTTTGGTGAGTTTTATTGCAATTAGTATTTTTAGATTAAAATTTGAATCTCTTTAAAGATAAACCATTTTTGGGGTGTTGTAAGAACCCCCAAGTACTAATCCATGTTGCGAGACATGATCTACCAACCAACAAAAGAATGATGATTAAGAGTTTGATGAGCAAAGGAATAAATGGTACTCCAAGGAATTTCATAAACTTTGATAGCAAATGGAGACCTACCTACATCTTGAGTGGAACAAATCCTCATTGCTATCAAAGGCCTATCTACATTTTAGGTGGACCAACTTTTGGTTGCAGTCAGAGATTTATCTGTAGGAGGAAGAGAAGAGCAAGAGACTCATGAGCCACACAATGTAGTAGATCCAGAAGTTCATAAACAACATCTAGAGGAGATTCAAGAGTCATGGACCACAACTGATAAAGAGTGGACACTGGAACTTGAAATTAAAGAGTCTCATGCCTGCCTAACACCATATTTTATCAATGAAGACCATATTTCAAAAGATTTACTTGACATGATAATGGAAGATCTAGTAAGCCAAGAAAATCTAGATTATATTGAAGGTTGGATCCAAACAATAGGTAAACTACCATATTGCTCCCTTATTCGAAAATTCGCAGCATCGTTCCTAGAAGAGCAACTGGCCTCTCATGTCCAGACAACCATTGAGGTATCTTTTCCATATTGGGATATGAGTTTGCTTATCAATTTGTTTCGCACATGGCTGCACTGGAAATTTTCATATACTTGATGAAAGACTCACTCTTTCTCAATTAGGAAGGATAATAAATAAGTAAATAAAAGTTGTATATAGTTGTTAGTTTGGTGCAACATCATTTTTTTATATCTTATACAAAAATTAAAGTGATTAGGTGTGTTGATAAGTTTTGTTTTCCAATAAAATGAAAGTGACAACCAGAACAGGTGGACAGTGCTTCAAAAAAATGAAGTTTTCATGTCTCCACATTATGAGCATGACCATTAATCTCTTTGCCTCACTTTTTCACTGCAATTTCAATTTTTTTTTATTTTTTATTTTTTTACTAGTGTGTTAGCAGTATGAATCCTCAAAAGTAAATATACAAAGAATTTGGACTTCAAGAACTTTCCAAGGATACAGGAAAGCCTACAACATGTCATCTGGTGTTGTTCTACTCCGGTACCAGAAAACAATCCGGTACTAGCACTCTGTGTTAGTCCAGTACAAAAAAAAATAAAAATAGTCTGGTACTTAAACATTGGTATAAGATATTGTTGGCTAACCTTTATATCCTTTGCAATGGTTAAAATGATAAATTAACTTTAGGGAGTATGACTGATATATTTTCTAAATTTTTTGAATAAAGGAAGTACTGATGGGTATTGGAGTTTTGTAGTGCCACACCTTGCAGCTGGAACATTGCTTCTTTGTTTTACTATGTAGACAATATTACTTCTCAATAGATGATTATTTGAACTTCAATAAACTACCAAGATTATAGGGAAACCATTGCACTAACATATAATTCAGTACCAGTGTGCTAGTCCAGTACCAAAACACCTGTGCTGGTCTGGTACCAGCCAATTTGTGCTAGTCTGGTACCAACAACCCTGCTGATCCATGCCATTCAAGATGAAACCAAGGAGCTAGCTGTAGCATCAAATGAAATCTCTCATACAAGCCTAAACGAAATAATTTCTTTTGATTTAGTTGCTGACTAAAGGGAAGTATTTTAATTTCTTTTGGTTCAATTGCTGGCTAAAGGGACGTATTTTAATTTCTTTTGGTTCTGTTGCTTTAATTTCTTTTGGTTATGTTGCTTGACTGAGAAGATACAGTTTCTTTTGCCTCTGTTGCTTGATAAGAACCATGCTTAATCTGATTTAAAGTTTAGAAGTTGTTTTCATCAAAAATTCCATTACAAACATCATCAGTGCTTCAACATGATTAAAGGGATTAAAAGTATTAGCCTACAAGTAACTATTTCACCCTAACTATACTTCAACAGTAATCATTGGACTATCTTTACTAAAGAGTAGCATATGAGTATATGAAAACTCTCTGCCATGAGTACACTATGAAAATTTTATGGGAAGAGGATGTATCAGTAACCTAAGGTAACTTTAGGTCATTCTCTTATGGACAAACTCAGACAGACCATACATCTAGAATATCCAAAAGAAGTAACATAAATACATGAGTTTATTTTTCCTTCAAACAAATCTTTAAAGACATTTCAAATAAGAGAGTATATATTCTAACCCAATACCATCCCAGCCTGTAAAAGGGTTTTCAGACGAGCCTCCCCCTGTCAGTTGTGCAAAAACACTCTTTAACAAAAATTAAAATAGGTGACTATGGGACAAGAAGCATTTGATAGAAAAAGGGTTTAAGAGACTAACCCGCCAGGATACTGAACAGGTTTGCTGGCAGCAGGTACCAGTCTGTGGTATGACTAGGCAAACCCATCAGGGTACTGAACAAGCCTATTGGCAATGGGGCATTCTTCCTAGGGAAGGTATGTCTCTCACTAAATAACACAACTACCCCACTGGAGTACTAAACATGCTTGTTGGCAGTGGGTTCTAGTTTGTGAATGTCTCATTTATACTTGTTTGATTGAAAAATTCACTTTTGTCATAAAAATATATATAAATTCCAGATTAACAAGAAAAATGAATACTGCAAGAAAATGTCCATTTGAGAATTACCCTAAGTCAACCTTACTGGTCTGATATTTAAGTCCTACATTACCTAAGAAGGCAACTTCTTAAGAGTGGGACCCTGACTATGGAGTCTAATCTACTTATACTTTGAAATTTATCCATAATATCTAATGATAGTAAATCTTTGAAGGAAGTCATGTTGGGACTGTTCTTCTGGAAAAATAATAAAACTCCTTGTTTTCATTTTTGAATATTGTTGCTTGTAAATAAGTCATCAAAAGAAAGACAATTTCATTTTTAACAACAAATAAGGCATGAGATCATATGCTAGATGATAGAAGAACTTTTGGAATTTGATTTGGTTTATCTTCTCTTATCAATTTTCTTTCATTGTGATACAGAGTGCCAGATCTTTTTGCATAGGGATATACAACACCTTTGGCATGGGGGAGGGTAAAAGAGCCTCTTTTAGGACTCTTTTCCAGACTCACAACTCATCTTCAGAGGGGAGCATGTAGCAACAACCCTGCAAAACCAGACACAAAGGAAGAAAGTCAAGTACAAGAACACGTTAAAGAAGCTCCATAAGGTACAAGAAATTCCAGTACTGATCCTCCAATAAGCTCCAGCCTAAAGAATGAACATTGTTTTAGATACTCTGCAAGTTTTAAACACAAGAACAAACAACCTATGTTTTAGATCATACACATCATGTGGTTATACAATGGTCATATAGGTAAAAGCAAAGGAATTTCTGGTACTGATTAAAATTTTCTAGAAAGATTTCAGAAAACCACTCATAAACCTGATTAAAAAGAATTTATTTGTTGGCATACTTCAACCTTCAGTCAACATGCATCAGTTCTATAGAGTCCTCTTTCAGCTTGTAGTAATTTCTTGTAGAAGCATGTGATAAAAGAGTTTGCATGAGGACATGCAAACCAATAGGCATGGGGGAGAGAGAGAGAGAGAGAGAAGGAATCCCAACAAATCAGTATTCATCAACTCCCTCCTAGATCTCTAGTAGCTCTCAGTTTCAACCAGCATGTACTTTGATCCATCCTCCACTTCATAGCCTGCAACGTACATTAAAGTAAAGGTAAACTTAAGGTAAAACTAGGCCAATTATGTCTAAATTTATAATCTGCCAAGTACCTTCAGCTTTGTAGTGATCTGGTACTTCAAATTTTGTGTTGGTATGGTACTAAAACTCTCACCAAGCACTAGTGACGGATTCTGGTAAAATTGACTCAATCTTTGGTATTTTCCTGAACTAGTATCAAATATCACAAGTTAGCAAGGTATGTGCTATCATTCTAATTTTTAATAGTAAGAATTGTATCGATTATGCATTAAGTTCATATTACAAAGCACACTTCTTATTTGATTATGTCATGTCATCATGATAGTCACTTGATCGTTTCACTCTCGGTTAATAAATGCTCTTATGAATGGTCACTTACACTTTGCTCAGCAAGAATTCTTTCATTGTATACTTGTTTTGGTACTCCATTCCCGATCCTTCATTTGTACCAAACCTTGGTTGAATATTAGGTTGTCTTTAGACCTACAATTAAGTAGGCATGTGGGGTTGACCAACATGAACTGGTGTTTCAAGTCTATTTTGAAGTATGGATTGATAGTTTTGCACGAGGGCATGCAATAGTTTAGGCACGGGGGAATGTTGAGACTTCATTTTTTCATGTTTTAATGCATGTTCTAATCATTTAATTTGATCGACTGGCCTCGTTACACACCTGGTTTTCCCGTACTTGGTGTAAAAGTGTAACCTAAGAAGAGCCCATGAGGTAGTCCAATACTTATACATATTTTGCATGTTCTTATTAGTGAAAATGTGTTAATTTATTAAAAAGAGATCTTTTAATGGTGTGATTTGAATAAATAGGTTGGGTGACTAGGTAGCCTTGATCGTTGACATTTCTAGTCATCCGGTACTAGAGTAAAAGTCAAATTTTGAAGTCTTTTAGAAGAAAATC
>CBVK0100096716.1:0-13612 GCA_900067695.1 Picea abies | reverse complement strand
GCTTGGCTCTATTACAGCCTAGAGTCAACTCTTGCTAAGGATTTTAGAGATCTATTTTTCTTCTCAGAAACTCCATTTTTCTACAGAGTATAAGGAACCGTGTGTTGCAATTGAATCCTGGCCTCAAGAAAAATATTATGTATCTCATAGTTGACATACTCTCCCATGTTATCTGTTCATAGGAATTTGATTTTCTTTCCTGAATGTGTCTCAACAAGGGATTTTAAATCTTTGAGGTGTTGAAAGACCTCTGATTTTTTCCTGACAAAGAAAATCCATGTGAAGCGTGAGAAATCATCAGCAAAAATGAGAATGTACCTTGATTTACTAATTGATGGATGCGGAAAAGGGCCCATGAGGTTACTATGGATTAGATCTAAAGGAAAGAAAGTTTTATGAGTCTTTCATTTGTCGAATTTCTCTTGAGGGTGTTTTCCATGAACACATCCCTCACAAATTCCTTTGGAGAAGTAGATGTCAGGTAGACCATAAACCATTCCCTACTTTCTAAGTTGTTACATATATATGAAATTTAAATTCCCGAACCTTTCATTCCATATCCTACTTCTTTCATCATCATGGGTAAGAAGCAATGCAGAGTCTCGTTCAATAAAGTCAGAAAATGTGTAGAGTCTAGATTGATCATTTATATCATTGGTAGAAACCCTGGAATTGGTTTCCATGTCATAAATATTCACTGCATTGGGTGTGAATGTGACTCTCTTTTTGGTGCCATAGTTTTTCATCTGATACACGAAAAGAAGATTGACAAAAAGTTTGGGAACATGTAGCACATTCTCAAAGCTTTCGTTTGTGAGTACAATTCTTCCTTTGCCGGTGATCTTGACTGGAGAGTTTCCCCCCATCATATTAGGAGGACCTTTGCATGCATCCAATAAATAATAGAATTATTTTGTGGATACCATGTGGTGTGATTCACCTAAATCTACTATCCAAGAATTGGGACAGGAGTTGATGGCAATCAAAGCATGGCTAGAATTGCCTTTCTTTGGATTCTGATCTTCTAGTTTCTTCTTCTTGGCACCCTTGGGGATGCGATCTCCAAGGTTGTTTTTCTGAAGTATTTGGTCCATTTGATCTATCTTTTTCTGCATATATGCATATTCTGGATGGAATCCTTTATGGAAAAAGGTGCATTTCTCCCATTTTCTTCCCTTTCCACCTTTGGTCCGGAGGCATCGTTGAAGGGTTTCAAGTACCCTTCCTTATTTGGATTTGCATGTTCTTTCCTTTTGTCTTTTTATTTAGATTTATGATATTGATGATCGCTACCATATTGCATAGTTAGTGCATGCGCCTTTGATTTTTCCCATATTGATGAGATTGTTCTTCTCTCGTGTTAGAGACTTGATAAAGGTCTCAAGAGAGAGAATCATCCAGGTGGCTCCACAGGCGAGCCTAAATCAATGAAATGTAGATACAAACACTGAGTATTCTAGACCAAGTTTGAAAAGAATGGTGAGAACCATTTGTTTCTCCTCCTTATATTTATCAACCCCGCAAGCCTTGAGTTGCAATAACAAATCCTTATATTTGGTAAAGAAATATTGGAGATTGTCGAAGATTTTTGGATCAAGTGTGAGAAATTCCACCTCAATCATGTGTCCCCTCATCTCATCTTGTTTTCCAAAAAGATATTCCATGGTGGTCCAGGCTTCGTTGGGGGTTTTATGGGAGGATATGTGAAAGAGGAGTTCAGGAGAAATGAGACTGTAAATAGTTCCAAAGGCTTCATCCATTCGATTTAGATACTTGGATTTTTCTATGGATGATGTGGGTTTTGTCTCTGTGTTCATGGTTAACCTGTATAATCCTCTGCCTCAAATATTCATTATCATCTTCTCCTTCTATTCAAATAAATTGTACGGTGTAAGAATTCATTCTTTTGGAAATTTCATTTTTCCGATGTCTTCAATCTTTGGTACCTGAAAAAATAATTTGGTGTGTCTTTTCCCTAGTAGTCCGTCAAATTTGATACCATATAAATGTGTTGAAACCACACATAACAGATCTAGCTAGAAAATGGCATACATAGTTTGCAGAGAAAATATGAGAAAAGAGAAGGAAGAGAGAAGAATGGAAGAATTCTGATTAAGAAAATGAATAAATGATAATTTACACCTGATATATTATGTATAACTGAACTAATGCATACTGGAGGAGAAGACAATGCACCATAGTGGTTTTCTAGAGTGATCTAGACACACACATGTAGTTACAGGAGTAAACTTCCGCCTAGTCTACTCTCTCAAGTAGTTGCAGGTGTTGTAGGGATTGTGTACCCTGCAGGAGTTGAGCTCCCTTAGGCTCTTCCTATACCTAAGAGAGAAACAAAGATACGAGAAAAAGACTCTTATAAGGTTTATAATATGTCATGATCTACAAACAATCAATCCTATATCAATAAAAATACAAAATCACATAAGCAATAATGTAGAGGGAAACATCCAACATATATTCCATTAATAAAATAAGAAATATTACAACTTACAAGTGTAAAATGAAGAGAAAAAATTCTTCCAAGATCCTTGCCCACACCTTGCCACCAAAATGCCATAGTGAATTTGTTACTTCCTTCCTCCCCTTTCCAATGGAAATGGATTGGTTCTTATAGGGATTTAGAGATAAGGCCATAAGGTTGATGGGATAAGATCTTTAGTCTTATACTGAAATCCTTCATGAGACTAAACCATGAGAAATCAGAGAGGTCTCATCCATCGAAAAAAAATCTAAAAAAGGGAGCTTCTAGGCTTGGTCGTGACCTCAATACAGAGACAGAGCGACTCGGTCGTGACTTGGAGGTCAGGAAGGAGCGACCGACCCCTTTGGTTGTGGGAGTGAGAAATGACAAGGGATACCAAAGGAATATTAGGCTAGAAAATCAATGGGAAGATGATGAAATATGAGTGAATTGGGTAGGTGACCTCGAGGAAATGATGTCTCAGTGATTAGGGGGTTAAAATGTTTTTGGTGTTTGTGGCAGGTGTAAGAAACAATGTTAGTGTGGAGAGAACATGAACATGAAGAGAATGGTAATGATGCATTAGAGGATCCTCTGACTTTAGATGCTTTAAGGAAATATGGGTTGGTAAATTTCTTCTTATGTCATAACATGCAAGCACAACTAATGATGTTAGAAAGGTTGGTTGATATGTGGGATGGATATCAACAACACTTTGTGGTATGAGACCAGATCTTAACCCTGGAGGTTGAGGATATCTATTTTCTGACAGCATTGTCTCGTCATAGTTCCATCGTGGTCTTGGTAGGTGGAAAGAGGGGTGGGGTAGATCGAGTGGATGACTATGTGTCCTGCTACTATCACAAAGGTACACATAAGAGAAACAATAAGTTTCCTATTAGTCAAGTAGTGGATTTGACCCTACATACCGTGTTATTTACAATTACATGGGTGGTGGGGAGTACTGGGTCACACTTGGATTTGAGGATCCAAGTAGATTATGTCATAATGATTCTGTCCCCTACAGTGTATAAATGGTGTGTTGCGGTATTGGTGAATATGAAGGACCAGTTAACCAAGTGTAGGTTGGGTTGACCGAAGCAATTATGTTATGGATCCATTTTGATATATTTCTTTTTCAAGCGGGTTCCTTCATCATGACCATGGGATGTGGTGGCACATTCTTGGTATAGATATACAACTATGAAGAAATGGACATATCTATTGTCCCAGGTGGGGGGATGGGGGGGGGACTCAATTCGAGTTTGATGCCAATTTTTTTTTTTATATTGGGATTGCCAGATAGTGGTGATGGATGATTATGCATATGATGACATGGATTATCATGATGATATAGATATGGTTCTCTCTGAGGGGGAAAGGTTTAGGGATGAGTTTTGTAAGAAAGATAGAATTTTCAATATATATTTTTTGTTTTTATATTTTTAATGTTTTTGTGATTTTATGATATATAAATGTTTTGTGTGTAACATAAAAAATATTTTTTGATGGACAGATTGTGCACTAGTACATCCAACAAGGATGTCTCCATTGACTAGGTGAGGTTAACAAATCGAGATTGGGAGAAGATTGCATGGTGGGAGAGTTGATGCAGAGCTCTTGAAGGATATTGAGGAGAACCTCGATCTTTTGATTGTGGGAATCTTGGTGCCACATATGGATGATATACCTCTATGTATGCAGAGGAGTGTTGGAATTAGTTTGGGAACCTTCTATGGAAGGTCGTGCGAGCAGTAATTTGTTATAATTACCATAGGGCTCCTCAAGATGAATAGTGTTCTTTAGCATGATGGACTTTTGGTGTTTTTTATATTATGGATATATTGGCAGAAAATCCCAATTTTGTTATGTTATACCAATTTTGAATATTTTTTGGACACACTTTATATATATAGATATATGGCTTTGTGATGTCTGCTTATATATATGCGATGAAATGGTTTATACAATGTTTGTATAATATAATTCTTGTTAATGGAATAGATGTCAATTCAACACAAAATTTTCTAGTGAGTCAACTAATGAATTGAATTGTCTTGGTATATGTTCATAAGTGATAAAATGAAAATATCATTCCAAGAGTCGTACCCTTAAATATTTCTGAAAAAGGATAGGATGTCGGATAGACTAGGTTGCATTGAGGTGAGAAACGATGAGCTTAGAATCTAGGCATACTATTAGGTGACATATTCCCAAAGCAGATGCTTCAATTAGAAGTTCAATGATGAAAATGTATTTGAAAACATTGTTCCTTGCATGTCCTATATAGATTCCCCTATAGTTGATTATTTCGTTGGTGGGTGAAAGTATCACCTAGGCAGTGGAAGCGATATTTCAAGAGGTGCGACTGGCGCCATCCACATATCCATAATAGGGTAAGTAGAATGATGGCATCTGCATCTCAAGAATTAATTAGGATAAGAATATTGAAAAATTATATCACATTAAAGGAAAACAAAGACAACCATGTAATTCTATAATACATATGGTACAAAAGCACTAGATAGCGCGGGGCTTATGCATAATACTTTTTCAAGTAGAGCCCATTCAGGGGATCTCGAAGAATATTTCCTTCATAATCAGCTAACTCATAGGCTCCCTTTTGGAGAGAATGTTTGAAAACATAGGGACCATGCCATAGGGGTTCGAATTTTCCTGCACCTAGTTTATCATGGTCTTGATCATAGATCAATACCAAGCTGCCTTCTGAAAATTTTTGAGGATGAATTTATTGATCATATTGAGACTTTTCTCTCTTTTGGTGGGACTCATTAGCCATGATGGCTTTACAAAATCACTCATCAAGGTCAGATAAGTATAGTAATCATTCCTGTTTAGTGGAGGTATGGGGCAAGAGTTTGACAACTAGCTTAAGTGAGGGGATTTCACATTCAATGGGTAGTACTGCCTCTAAGCCATACACAAGTTGAAAGGGTGTAAAGCCTATGGAAGTCTTGGCAGAGGTTCGATATGCCCATAAGGATGAAAATAATATTATATTCCAATTGGATTTGTGTTTTCCAATCATCCTTCAGAGCATATTTTTGAGTACCATGTTAATGGACTTAACCTGACCATTTTCTTGTGGATAGTGAGGAGAAGAGTGATCTTGGTCAAAATGCAAAAGGGTAGATAGATTAGTCATCATTATGTTACACAAATGTGATCCTTGATTGGTCACAATGGACTTGGGGACATTAAATCTTGCTATAATATGATTGAATATGAAAAATGCTACATTTTTGGAGTCATTAGAGTATGTGGGCATGGCTTCTACCCATTTAGTGAAATAATCAATGACCACAATTATGTAATTATGGCCAACAATATAAGGGGGTTTACAAGTAGTAAAATCGATGCCCCATTTAGCAAAAGGGCCAACTACAACAATGGGATTTAGGGGAGCGTTATGTGCACGCATTTTCTTTGAAATTGTTTTGCATGGGTAGCATTTTTGGGCTAAGTTCATGCAATCTTTAAATATTGTGTACCAGAAAAAACATGCACGTAAGATTTTGTGGGCAGTGGCTAACCCAGAAAGATGCTCGCCACATGATCCTGAGTGGTAGTCATTAAGAATTTTTTCTGCTTCTGAGTGGATGAAACATCCGTGTAATACCATATCTACTCCATGAAGAAAAAGTGTATCACCAACGATGAGGTAGTGGCGAGATTGATGGCATATGTGACGATGATCATCTTTGGAAATTTGAGGGTGGAAGCATTGGTTCTGGAGATAAATGAGGATGTCTCCATACCAGGGGTCAGAAGAGTCAATGAGGAACAAAGATTCATCTGGAAATGAATGTTGGACCACTATTTTTTCGATGACTCGGGGGATATCAGTCATTAATTCTACAAATACTAGGGACTTTTTGGAATTGGGGGTAGTGTAAAGTCCCTTTCCAAATAGGAGATCCCAAAAGGAGGCTTAATAGTCTAAATCGACCCGTTAGACTATTGTTAGGTCCCGGAAATGGGTAAATAGGGTTACTAGAGGTCACTCCAGTCAAAGGTGTATGTTCGGAAAGTGACATTGAGCTAAAAAGGGGTTAAAAGTGTGTTTAAGTCATTATAAGCTAAAATTAGAAGTCAACATTGAATTAGGGCTTCAACAACAAATTAGGGTTTAAGAAATCTATGATTGAAGAGGCATCGACCTAATTAGGGAGGATTCATATTATGAATTCTCAGTAAGGAGTAAGGTGCATCTCAGGAGAGATAGTTTAGTGGATTCTAGGAGGAAGATACCAGTTTGATGATTTCGGTATTGAGATTCACACCCTAGTCATCGGGGAGATCACGCAGGTCTTCCATCATTATTCAGCAGTAATTAGGCAGAGTACAACAACAAAGACATGCTTATTTAGGGTGAGGGCACAACTTCAGAGGAGGTTCTACAGATCCACTCACCCCATACAGGGAGAGTTTAGAGATTCCACTCTAACCCATTTCGAGAAGGAGACAAGGTGCATATTTCTCCTGGTTTCCCATCCAGTTCCGACAGTGGAATCACTAGGGCACGTTTTCCCCAAGAGGGAGAGGCGCATAATTTAGTTTCTTTTGTATTCTGTCTAAGATCCCTTTTGTCCTTGATCTAGCCGAGCGATCATTGTATTCATCCGTATTCAACATTTGTTCTCCAAGGAGATTTCATAATATAATTTTGTTGTCTTTTGTCACCATTATTATCAGTTGAATTATCATTTGTTTATTGTAAATAACTAATCCTACACACATTAAAAATGCTTCCTAGACTAGCCGAGTCAGGAAAATTACAGTGGTATAAGATCTTTAGTCCTGCCAGCTAATGACTAAAGACGATGAGTGCAGCAGAAGACCCACATGGTCGTGAGCACAAAGGGGATGAATATGTCACTTATGACAGATGTAGGGAAAGAGGGTCGAGGCCTGACTTTCCTCTTTTCCATTTGTTGGCCCTTGGTTATGGAAGGAAGCAAAGTACAAAGAAGAAAAGGTAAAAAGCGAGCTTCGCGGAGGACATAGCAAGTGTTACTGGGTCGAAGTGAGCAAAAGAGTAGAAAATAAGGAGTGAAGTATGGAAAACCAAGTCACTGTACGAGAAGATTGAGGACGACAGGAAAGCAAGGAAGATGGATCGAGGACAACTCAACAAGTGGAAAAAGATATCATTGGATGCTTTGGAGCACCACGCAAGAAGAAAGGAAAGACAGGTTGACGAAGCCCGGGAAAAGCGGGTCAAGTTGACCTAGGGTTTTAGACACCTAGGGTTTTGGTAATTAGGGTTTTGACACCTAGGTTTTGAACTAAGGCTATCAGTGAGATATTGTAATGTATAAATAAAGGACAAGAGGACCTGGGTCGAGAGAGAGAGAGAGGGTGGGGTACATGCTATTATGATGTTGTTATTAATCTAGTCATATAGTTGTGTGAGAGATCATTGTATTGAGAGGAAGAAGAGTTGAGCAGAGAGCCTTCTGGTATTGTAAGATATTTAGCTGGGTGCGCAAGAAGGGAAGAGGAAGAGAGAAGAGAAAGAAGATCTGTTGGCTGAGAGCACAGACAAGAACTGTAAGCTTTACCTTAATATATCATAAGCATAGTTCTGTGGGTGTAGCCCTAGAGAGAGGGTGAAGCATGTACATCTCTTGTTGTGTGTGATTGATTCTTTGATCTCTATCATTGTTCTATTATTATTTTCATTGTTGTGTTAGATTAGATCTATAACTGTGCAGGATAGATCTAACTTGATAAGTGTTAAATGCATATTGAGTTGATATTGTACTGGATCCACTTGATATTCCCATGGTTGTAGACATTTCTGTCTTGCAACCCCCTCATATCTGCTTCGGGTGAGACTTCTTTGTAGGTGTTGTTGAAAGGGCCAGTAGCTAGGGTTGTTGGTGCACCCTTGGAGTGAACCCTGGGTCTACCCTTGTGCCAAAAAATCGTTTTGTTGATGGGACTGGAATATGTGGATAGAGGATAAAGAGAGGGACTTTGTTGAAGCCCAAAACAAAGACCCCAAGTTGAGTACAAAAGATTGTCTACAAAGATACATTTTCACCGACATCCACGATATATTCTTTGGAGGAATCCATCAGGAGTTGTTTGAGTGGCTGGCTAGGTTAGCTAACACACAGTTCGAGATCAGATCTAGATCTTCTGTGGTTTGGACATCAGTGTTGATCCAGAGGATTAAGAGACCTGATAACGCTATATCCAGAGCAATAGATCATTGGTTTGATAGTACCATTGGAGGGTATATCACCAAATTTGTTGTTGACATAGTAGAATTGTACAACCAAGGCGAGAGATACTTTTTCAAAGGACTCAGAGGGAAATTTTTACATTTTCTAAAGTTAAGAATCAAGATGCTCTTGCATGAAAACCACATCTTGAACACACAGTAGACTGGATGGATCTGTACAGGATGATGTTCAATAATTCAGACAACGACAACGACACAGAAGATGGACATACGCGCAGTGGAAAAGTATTCAGAGGGGTTCACCTGGAGAACCTGTTTAAGAAAAAATACGGGGAAGAGGGTTTCTACAGTGGATATGAGGAATATTTGACAGGTGAAGAGCACCCAAAACCCACTAGGACAGAGGAAGAAGTCGTTGAGGAACTTTACCTCATCGAGCCAAAAACATCGGGAACTGCGCAAAAAAATGAAGTAAGTAATATCAATCCTCCTGTTGTTTCAGAAATGCTAAGCAATCAGAATAGTCAGAATCACTGAAATCCACAGAGTACTATTACTAGCAGTTCAACATACTATTATTAGAAGTACAACATCTACTCAGATAGGAAATCTAGGCAATTCCATGGTAGATGAGATGAGGCTCCCTATCTTTAGAGGAGATGGATCTAAGGATTGGTTCCTATGTGAGGCCATATGGAACATTAAAAATATTATTGATGAAGCTGTTAAAAGAAACTAGTTTAGCACCACACTAAGGGATCGCGCATTGAGATGGTACATGAAGCTTGTCCAAGGACATGTGCAACCTAAACCATTGAATGAGATCAAGAATGAATTTATTGTTGAGCTTAAAAAACTTAAGTCGGAGTCACAATGTATTACATATCTGAAGGAGATCAAGCAAAAGGTTGTCGAACCTATTTGGGAGTTCGATAAGAGATTCAAGACCCTAACTGGAAGACTAACTTTTAAGATCCCAAATGAACAAAACAAAGAATGGTTCATTACTGCTCTTCTACCACATATCAGAGTTCCCTTGATGCAATATAATATTGCTTCATAGGAAGAAGCATTAGATATCGCCATGAAACTTGAATCAACACCTATGGGAGAATCTAGCTCAGACATGAGCCAGATCTTGAGCCAGCTAACTAGTTTATCTCTGCAAGTTGAGGATATGAAGAAGGACAAGGGGAAGGAAAAAAGAGAAGATATTTGGTGTGTACGATGTAGATCAAAAGGTCATTATGAGGAACACTATACCCTATTTCATGAGTACTTGGACTTAGGAGCACCGAGCCCCCTGAAGCAAGTTAATATATCCTGGTGTGAAGTATGCAGAAACTGACATCGCCCTGGTGAGTGCTATTATATGAAAAAGTATGTCCAAACTCCCACAAACTTGTATTGCACTTTTTGTAAGTCAGTAGGACATGATGACAGAGATTGTAGGGCCTTTGACCTTATGCAAGAAAGATCAAGAGACATATACAAGATCCAAGGTGAAGTGCATCAGGAAGGAAACAATGCACAGTATAACTCTGCAGGAAGAGGAAATTCCAATCCTCATGGTGGATACAGAGGATGAGGATGAGGAGAAGGAATGGGCCAAGGTTGAGGAAAAATAATTTGTTACAACTGTGTGCATCCAGAACATCTTGCATGGGACTATCAAAACCCTTTCACTACTTGCAGTTTTTGCAATTATTTTGAGCATGTTATAGAAGATTGCCCTATGTTGTTGGCTAAGCTTCAAGAAATATGAGGACCTCGACAGAACCCAGAAATACAATTGATCAAGGAAGAACCCCATGGAGTTGATCCTAGAGTCTCTTTTATTCCACGAGGAGGTGTTGCTATAGGACATGATAGAGTGACCAAAGAGAAGATTGTAAAAGACTCAGGAATAAAAAAAGATGCAGAAAAGACCCAGATATTTTATGCGAATAAAGAAAGGAAAATATTTGAGGAAGCAAGGCAAGAGTTCAAAGAAGATCAAGGGTCCTCATCAAAAACATGGCCGAAAATAAAATAATACAGAATGCCTCAGGCATTCGATCATTCTGCTTCACCAAAAGAAGGAAAAGAGGTAAACAAACTCATGGAATTTCTATGCATTTGTATTAAGTTGATTCAAGATAAAAGTGTTGTACAAGAGTTGCATAATTTGATTAGACAGTATGATCTACGGCAGGTAGACCCCTTATTGACTAGGGTAGTACACCAAATTGGAAATAAGAGGAGTAAAAATAAATAATTGCACTTGAATGCTTAGATAGGAGAATATGATATAGATTATGTGGTCCTCGACTTAGGGTCGGAGGTTAATGTCATGACGAAGCAGACGTGGGCACTGATGGGGAAACCCAATCTGATCTACTCTCCTATAAGCCTTCACATGGCCAATAAACAAGATGTCTTCCTGTTTGGATGATTGGAGCATGTCCCAGTGGACATCGATGGAGTAAGAACCTTTGCAGATTTTGAGGTAATTGAAATTGTTGATGATAGTTTCCCTTACCCTGCATTGCTAGGAATTGATTGGGCCTTTGAAAATTCTATTGTTGTTGATTTAAATAAAAGACATATGGAATTTGAAAGAGAGGGCCTTAGGGTAATTACACCCTTATATCGATATGAGGGTCAATGATATACAAATCCCATCAGAGAGGAAGACCACACATATGAACTGGAAAACATCTACAAACTAATAGCCAAAAAATAGGATTACATGAACCCTACAGTTGATGGGAACCTGAGTTGGTGAAGTGACAGTGCATGTTCATCAAATTCATAAGAAGTGCCGGAGAACTGGTAGAACCAGATGTATGAAGTGTCTACCAGAAGATGTGCTAGATTAACCAGAGAAGTTCACTGGATCGACACAACAGTCAGTAATTTACCCACATTTGATGGTTTGAATCCACTAGAAACCTTCCTATTAGACTTTGAAACAAGTGTACCCACATAACGGTGATTGTTGGAAATGGATGAGGCCATGAAATCCACACCAGAACGATGGTGGGGGACACATAAAAATAATATTACAGACTGGACACAATGTCGAACCTTGATGATAGTGCGGTTCTCAACACAGGCAATAAGCTGCGAAGTAAGGTACACAGGTCGAAGTTTCCCAAAGGATCATGTGAGAAGCTGCGAAGAGGCCTACAGTGACATTCCTTGAGAACAATGGGTGCACAAATTCATTAACACACTGGACACAACCCCTATCAACTGGTACCTTCAAGTGGAGCTATGCATCGTCACTATAGATTGGGAAGGTATGATTCATAATTTTATAACCACCTTTTTATTTGAAAGTGAATATTCTTCAGTAGACCAAGCATTACAAATTGTGATACAAAAGGTATTCAAAGAGGCATCTAGCCTCCCTATGGAACAAGAAGAGGATGAATGGACTGCGCCTCTCTAGAAATTACAGAGTTGCTACAACATCAATATCGACAATGGTGATCCTAGAAAGGTAAACATCACTGAAATAGAAGGCCAAAGAGATGTGGAAGGACCAGAAGTAGAGCTAGCATTTATTGGGTAGCCAATCAAAATAAAAAAGGTCAATATTGGGATAGAGGAGACACCAAATCTTGCCAATATCAGAGACTATTGGGATTCTACTACCATTGACAAGATTATAGAGCTATTGCACGAATATCAGGACTTATTTCCAATCAAGTTCATTGATATGAAGGGAATCAAAGGACCTATGGGAGAGATGAGAATACCTTTGAAGCCAGATGCAAAGCTATTCAAGCAAAGAGCCTATAGATTAAACCCAAAATACAAGGAAAAAGTGAACATTGAGCTCGACAGAATGTTGGAAGTAGGGATTATCAAACTTGTCGAAGAGTCAGAATGGATCATCCCTATGGTGGTATGAGACAAGAAGACGGGAAAAATCAGGATATGTGTGGAACTTAGAAAGTTGAATAATGCCTGCCTACATGACCCCTTCCCTACACCATTCAACGATGAAGTATTAGATAACGTGGGAGGCCAGGAGGTATAGTCTTTTGTAGATGGATTTTTAGGATGCCATCAGATCCAGATTGCCAAGGAGGACCACCAAAAGACCACCTTTTTCACAGAATGGGGATCCTACCAATATACAGTAATGCCATTCGAACTGAAGAATGCCCCAACTATATTTTCTAGGGTGGCGGTCGAAGCGTTCAAAGAATTTTTGCATAAATTTTTAGAAGCATATTTTGATGACTAGACTGTGTTTAGTTTGTTGAAAAACCATATTGAATGTCTAAGGCTAATGTTGGATAAATGCAGGAAGTGTCAAATTTCTTTAAATATGAAGAAGTGCATCTTCTTCTCACCATTTGGAGTATTATTAGGCCATATTGTATGCAAGCAGGGATTGCTGGTTGATCCATCAAAGATTGCAATTATAGTTTATTTACCACCACCTACTTCAGTCAAACAACTACACACTGTGCTAGGACATACTTGCTATTATAGGAAATTTATTAAAGGCTATGCCCAAATCACAACACTAATGGAGAAGTTTTTGAAGAAGGACTTTCATTATGGCTGGAAAGATGAATGCCAATAGAGCTTCGACACACTAAAACAGAAGATGGTCACTGCGCCCATTCTAGTTTTCCCAGATTGGAAAAGGAAGTTTCGTGTACATGTTGATGCATCTTCTATTGCACTGGGATAAGTACTGGCACAACTTGGAGAAGAGGAGATCGACCACCCATTATCTTTTGCTAGAAGGAAGTTATCTACAGCTGAGATTAACTACACCACTATAGAGAGAGAAGGATTGGCTATGGTGTATGCGCTACAAAAATTATGCCACTACTTATTGGGAGGACACTTTAAAATGTTCATAGACCACTCCACGGTGAAGTACCTAGTCAACAAGCTAGTGTTGGGGG
>CBVK0100096714.1:0-10704 GCA_900067695.1 Picea abies | reverse complement strand
CTCTTTCATAATTTTCTAGTGTCTCATTCTTATATGCATTGTACAATGGTTGCCTATCATGGCCTTTATTTTCGGGACCCATTTATCATGTACACCCTAGTAGTGTTCAGGGGGGCTGTTGGAGATATTACACATTAACCTAGAATTATTTTCCTAAGTTTGATAGTCCAATCTTGAGAACACTTCCTTAGATGAGAATATTTTGTCTAGAGAATATTCCCCTACAATATGTGTACTCCTCTTCATCTCAAAGTTAGTTACACTCAGTTAGGCTAGTGGAATTCCCTCATGCAAGGAAATCTCGGTTTTATCACCAACAATTGCATGTGTTTTTCTCACTTCCACACATGTGACTTAGTTAACTGATGATTGTAAGGATCAATTAACTAGGACTATGTGGAAGTACACTCTAGTGTCTATCAGTGAGTGTATAAATATCTCTAGATCACTACTATGGTGCATTAGTTACTCATGTAGCCTATATTTATTGTAAATTATTCACTCTTTGTGTGTGGAATATGGTTAATACAATTTATTATTCTTTCAATCCAATTTCTCTCTCTTATTCTCACCTTTGCAAGTTGTGTATGCTATTTTTCTAGCTAGATCTTGTATGCAGGTATTCACCACATCTTACACCAATGAGATAAATTGTTCACAAAATGGAGCCCATATGAGGAAGTTACAACCAAAACAGAAAGGGTAAAATTTTTGCACAAATTTACTTCCAATGGACATAACGCCTTGTTTAGAAGTTCGTTTGGGGCATAGGGGTAGTCAATGGAAATATTATGAACCATAGAACATATTCACAGAGATATATTTAATATCTGGGTATGTAAAAATGTGAAGGAAGAGAAATAAGAAACATGTCACATACAAAGATAAATTGGGTAAAACAGTCAAAACATCTTCGAACCATAACTGTAAGCTTGAAGCTTGTATTTGAGAAAACTAACAGTCATTGGAAAGTTATTGAGGAGTAGAATTCATTTTTCAAACCAAAATTTTGAATTGAGTATCATATTTTTCTCAGAAAGTGATAAAAGAGACTGTTGTAGTAGTAAATGAGTGGAAATTGCAACATGTGGATATTGTAACGTTTCGTTCAAAACTCAGATTGAGGCATGAGTACAGCCATTGGCAAGATGTTTCAAAGTGGAATGTATTTAGGGAACCATATTTTGGAGTATTTAATTAATATTTCTCATAATTTAAAATGAAGAATGATCTATAATCTAATTAATAAATATTTTGCAATATGCTTAATTCTAACAACAATTATTACATGCACATTCTTGCAAAATTAGAGATACAGAAAAGAAGAAATAATTAGTTCCTATATGAGAACTAGAGATATGGATGATGCACAAGGGTATTACAACCATGAATAAAAAATCATAGGTATACATGTTAGCATGGGTAATGTTGAGAATGAGTCTAATGAGACAAACATGATCCTATAACTATGAAAAGACTACAAAAATAAGTGCAGAGCTATAGGGTCGATAATGAAAGGATAATGAAGGATCAAGAAGAGATACTTCAAATCCTAAATATGTTGCATAAGAAAGTCAACAAAAATTTATGAACAAGAAAAGAAGCTAATGCCAAGCAAGTGGAAGTGTCTAGGTCTCATGATACGAGGGATGATCATGGAGGATCTAGATGATCATGGAATATTAGTAGGAATAAACATTGTCACTCCCTAGGGAACTCAACTAGAAAAACATATGCACGTTCAAGGTAGGAAATAATACCAAGTATATCAAAGACTGAGACATAGGTTAGATAGCGTGCAAGGGGATGTAATACCCCAAGGCGAGCACTTACTGAATTGTAAACATGTTTTGTACGCTGGTGAGCCAAGTGATTATAGGATATGAGGCTTATGTGATGTTTAGTCTAGAGAGCCTAGATGCTAAAGGAGAGTGAGCCTATTTTTTTATATGCTATCACTCATATCATTAATAAAAAAATACATCGTTGCATGTAGACTGGCTAGGATGAAAGAGTATGGGGGACTAACCTCCACTAGGTAGGGAAATGGAAGGGGCTAGGAGACTAGGGAAAAAGGGATAAGTTTGAGGGATTAACATCAAGAGAATATTATATTATTATTTCCTAGATACTATGGTAAGGATAAATATTTTATTCTAAGTCTCATGGAAGAGGGAATTAATCGCAAGTGGAGACAAATGAGCTCCAGGAGAGCCATGTGTCAATCATGGCACATGCAAATATAGGTGGGGGAAAATAGTCTGTTAGGGGATCTCTCCAGCATTCACTCACGCACCGATCCATCCCCTCCATCATTGACCTCTACAACATTCACGCACGTATGAAACCGAAAACATTTTTGAGCTATCCCGTACTTTTCCTGTGAAGCACAACACACCTGTACTTTATCTGAGCCCACATTGTGCCTTAACAAAATGTTGTTGTTTCCAATGTGGTTCCTTGAATGAGCATGGATTGTTGCGATCATATATTCTATACTCTAGATTTGATGTTTTCATCACCCTTATTCGATTGACTTAGGAGCTGGACTGAATAAGAGGTTGCCAGACCTGTGGGTTTGAAGAGGTGGATTGTTGGGCCCATGGAATGAAAAAGTAGGTTGTAAGGCCTATAATAAACTCTCTCTAGGTGAGAGAGGTTGTTGGGAAAGTGATTTTCTGAGAGGGATCCCAACTGCAGCTATAGTGCTCTAAGAATTTATGTCTAGCCTATTGCTGAAGCCCTGGAAGGGAAGCAGGACAGCTGAGGGACTATTGAGAAGAGAAGGGGGACACTTCTTGGGGTGGGACATGCATGTGGGGAATGAGAGGCTATAGTATGTAAGTGCGATTTTCCTCCTTGGATGAAATCCTTCCTACTGATTGTGTAACTTCCTGATGTATCAGCCTAGCCTAGGAATCCATTTACCCAGGTGGACTTTAGTCCCAGCTTGGGGGTGACCTGTCGAAAAGTCAACAAGAAACATGTGTCTAATTTACTATTCCCTTAAATAAATTGGACAATAAATATTAATATATTATTTCATTCATAATTGAGTGAGTTGGATTTGTAACAGAATTATAAGTGTAGTTAATTGAGTTAATATCAATTGTACGAGTTGTAACTAAACATTCACTAGTGAGAGTTCAGTAAATCAGTGAACTCACATGCAACTGAAGATTCACCATGGTTAACTACATGCATGTCAGATCCAGTGGAGACCCAGTTGAGATAAAAGGTGAAAGGGACAGTTTGGCTATCATTTGTGATTTGATCACACATGCAGTGGATATGCTTATGAGCATGTGCGAATTAGGCAATTCAGAATTCAGTTGAGAGAATTCTAATTGCAAGGATTTGTGCAGAGGAGGAAAGTTGTCTGGACACAGGAATTGGCACATGTATTTGCTGATTTGTGTATGATAGTGTGAGATGATTGTATTGTACTAAGAGCTAGTTTTGTATGAGATTGTTTCATGATTCATGATATACATAATATATGATAGTGGGGTTTTTATCTTTACGCTTTCCCAGTAAAACTTATATGTTATGTGTTCTTGATACTTCACTTTGTGATTGTGGTTGTGATCATGGTTTAATTTTCCGCAAGATTAATAGTAGAAGAGATTCTGTATTTAACAGTGGCGTATAATTGTTAGATCAGGAGAATCGTAGGAAATACTTAATTTGTATTGAAAATTTCTACATGGTATCAGAGCCACGAAGGCCACTGAGCTAGGCAAGTGAGGAGCAAACATAATTTTATTTTCCCAAGTCCTGTCTCTAGCACGGTGCAAACTTTAGTACTATACACTATGCACAGTTCTCAAAGAAGAAATTCTCACACCCTAGTCAAAGGAGAGGTGCGAACTTTCCTGAGCATTATCGCAGGCTGATCAAGGGAGAGGTGCGAACTTCCTTCACCCTACAATGTATTACAGTGCAAACCTCCCAGTCAAGTTCGTAGGCTATACACAGGAAGGGTGCAAACTTCCCTCATCCTACTCTTAGGTGGGGTGCGAACCTTCCAGGGAAAGAGGGATTGCAACAGTTGAGTTTTGTGGTTGGATAACATTCAAATTTGCAGGATTTTCTTGGTGGGATAGTTGATTCAAGATCGAAATGTCTTTCAATGGCTTGAGGTTGGAGTATCCACTCGAGGGAAGCTCGAACTACATTGCTTGGAAGGACAGGATGGAAGCAGTACTCGAAGACAATGGCTTGGAGGATTGCATTGATAAATATGTTCCTAAGCCAGATGCGACAAACACTACAAATCTTGATGCATGGAAAAAGAAAGTGGCAAAGGCGAGGACGATTCTATTGGAGGGAGTACGAGACCACATTGTCTCAAGTCTCCATGGAAAAAACACACCACATGTAATGTGTAAGGTTTTGACGAATCTATTCCAAAACAGTACCGACCATAGGAAATTGGCGCTCAAATATAAACTCAGGAAAATCAAGATGGAAAAGGGTGACACCATTCCAAAATATCTCACAAAGTTTGTCCAATGTCAAGATGAGATTGTAAGTGTGGGAATAACAGTCCCTGCTGATGATTTGGTGAGCTTGGCACTCCTAGGACTTCCCAAGAGTTGGCACAATTGTCAATACGTTGTCAATGGAAGGGAAAAATTGCCTGATTGGGAACGACTATGGTCGGATCTAGTGCAAGAGGAGTTCAGATGGAACACCAGAGATGGATCTTCATCAAAGTGTGATGATGAAGAGGATTGTTCTTTGACTGCCAAGGCAAGGAAAGGGAAAGGGAAAAATTCCATCCAAAATCCGAGTCTAAAGTCAAGAAGCTAGATTTGTCCAAAGTGAAGTGTTTTCACTGTCACGAACATGGGCATATCGCTACTAACTGTCTGCAGAAGAGGAAGAACAAGACAATTGATGGAGTTGCAACTAGTGAGACTCTTGCCTCACAATTTGAAATTGACTTCACTTTGATCGCATGCATGGCTTCAAGTGCATCGGGATCGGTATGGTATTTGGATAGTGGCGCTTCATTCCACATGACGAGAGATAAAGAGTCTTTCATTAACTTGTAGGAGAAAAATCTCAGAATGCATATAGAGATGGGCGACGATGGAAGATACAATGCAACTAGTATTGGTACCATTGCCTTTTAGAGGGAGTCAGGTAAACCATTTCAATTGAAAAATGTTATGCATGTTCCAGGTCTAAAGAAAAACTTGGTCTTAGTCGCAATGTTGGAGGACAAAGGCTATAATGTTGTTTTTAGAAGTAGAAAAGCCTACCTACGACATAAAGCAATGGGTCAAGCCAAGAAGATAGGGATTCGAGTTAATAATCTCTACATGCTGGAGGTAGATGGTTGCAATGCCATGATAGTCAAGGTAGAAAAAGTGGTGAGTCAGGATGAGGGTGAATTATGGCACAAGTGATTGGGCCATATTCATCATGGAGCCTTGAAGATCATGCAACAAATATCTACTGGACTTCCAAGGGGAACACTTTCTCAGTTAGATCAGTGCAAGCGGTGCACCCTGGGGAAGTATGTAAAGTCCACCTTTCATGAAAAGGAGAACCGTGCTTCAGTGATCCTGGAAAGAATTCACATAGACGTTTGTGGACCATTCTTTGCTTCAACAACAAAACATAGGTATTATGTTATTTTTGTTGATGAATTTTCTCGTAAATCTTGGATACTCTTCATGCAAAAGAAGGATCAAACATTCTCAAAGTTCTATGAGTTTAAAGCATTGGTGGAGAAAGAGTCAGGGAAGCAAGTGAAGGCTGTAAGGAGCGATAATGGTGGAGAATACATCTCTAACAAATTCAAATACTTCTGTAGTAGAGAAGGAATTTGAAGAGAACTCATAGCGCCTCATAACCCACAACAAAATGGGGTCGTGGAGAGAAAGAACATAATGATCATGGGTGTAGCACGAGCGATGTTGCATGATCAGGGCCTACCAATGTATTTGTGGGAAGAAGCATGCAATACTACAGTTTATGTGCATAACCATTGTCCTCATAGAGTACTTGGCATGAGTACACCCGAAGAAGCTTTTACTAGTAATAAACCTGATGTTTCTCATTTTAAAATTTTTGGCTCATCTATTTATGTGCATGTGACCAGGGATGCCAGGAAGAAGATGGAACCGACTGTTGAATTTGGGATATTTATGGGGTACACAAAAACACCCCATAATTATCGTGTGTATTTGCCGAACAGTAAGATGATTGCTATGCGACGGGATATAAAATTCGATGAGGGGAAAGCCATGCAGTTGTCACTTGAGAGAGAGCTAGACTTCCATGCAAAAGAGGAACTGCTGGTTCCCAAGGATGAGTATCAAGATGTGGATCAACCACATGAGGAGGTTCATGGAGTGGAGAAAACCACTCAAGCAGAGCCATCCATAAAAAATGGCAGAAAGCGCACCACGGAAGCTGATAGATTGAGACTAAATGTTGCAAATAATATAGGAGCCCCTACTTCATAGCACAGACAGAGACAGTCTCCTGATCGATTTTTTGGATACATGGCTCTCATGATCAAATGTATTGTGACTGAACCATCTTTCTTTCAGGAAGTAGTGCAGGACCCCACTTGGGTTGAGGCTATGGTAGATGAGTATAACTCCATTGTCAAAAACAGTGCATGGGAAATTGTGCCAAGACCAATTGATAAATCAATGGTAGGTTCGAGATGGATCTATAAGGTAAAGCGAGCTACTGATGGGAGTGTTGATAAATACAAGGCCAGGTTTTTGGCCCGGGGCTTCTCACATATCGAGGGGATAGATTATGATGAGGCCTTTTCACTTGTCACAAGGTACTCTTCCATAAGATCCATCCTTTCACTCTCAGCATAGATGGGTTGGCGCATTCATCAGATGGATGTAAAAACTGTGTTCCTTAACGGGATCATTGAGGAAGAAGTGTACATTGAATAGCCAGAAGGTTTTGAGACCTTTGATAGGAAGTCGCATGTGTGCAAACTCAAAAGATAATTGTATGGGATGAAGCAAGCACCATGTGCTTGGTACACTCAGATAGACAACTATTTCACCGGATTGGGCTTCACCAAAAGTGAAGCAGATGCAAACCTATACCAAATTGTGGTGGAGGGTAAGATTTTAATCACTGTGTTTTATGTTGATGATTTACTACTAACTGGTGATGAGCAACTGATACACTCATGCAAGGAGGACCTTGCAAAGGAGTTCAATATGAATGATTTGGGCCTTCTTCATTATTTCCTTGGTTTGGAAATATGGCAGTGAGATGGTGAACTTTTTGTGTCTCAAGGAAAGTATGTAAGGGAGATACTGGGTAAGTTTCACATGGAGGGCTGTAAACCCATGGATACTCCTCTTCAAGGAAACTGGAGGAAAGAGGATGCTACTTCTGGAGAAGTAGTGGATGCTATTGTCTATCGACAGTTAGTGGGTTTGCTAATGTATTTAGTGAACACAAGACCAGACATTTGCTATGCGGTGAACCAACTAAGTCAAGCGATGGTTAAGCCTACCAAACTCTTTTGGAAGGCAAGTAAGCATGTCCTGAGATATCTGAAGGGCACATTTTAGTATGGATTATGGTACAAACAGATGGATGAGGTGAAGTTTCATGGCTTCATGGATGTAGATTGGGTAGGTAGCCCAACAGATAGAAAGAGCACATCATGGGGGATATTTAGTATCGGATCTACAACTATTTCTTAGTACAAGAGGAAACAAAGATCCGTGGAACTTAGTTCAACGGAAGCAGAATACATGGAAGTGAGTCAAGATGCATGTGAGGCTATCTAGATGAGAAATATCTTGGTTGGTTTGTTTGGTTCTCATTTAGATTCGACAGTGATTTATTGTGATAATTAGAGTTGCATTAAACTCTCGATTAATCCCATGTTTCATGATAGATCTAAGCATATAGATATCCATTATCATCATCTCAGAGATTGTGTGCAGCGGAAGATCATGTTTCTTCAGTACATTCCTACGGAAGATCAGGATGCATAAATTCTCACGAAGGCACTCACCAGGAGAAAATTTGAATATCATAGAGACAGGATTGGGGTGAAGGATAATCCCTTTCTTGTTGAGAGGGAGTGTTGAAAAGTCAACAAGAAACATGTGTCTAATTTACTTTTCCCTTAAATAAATTGGACAATAAATATTAATCTATTATTTCATTCATAACTGAGTGAGTTGGATTTGTAACATAATTATAAGTGTAGTTAAGTGAGTTAAGATCAGTTGTACTAGTTGTAACTAAACATCCACTACTGAGAGTTTAGTAAATCAGTGAACTCACATGCAACTAAATATTCACCACGGTTAACTACATGCATGTCAGATCTAGTGGAGACCCAATTGAGATAACAGGTGAAAGGAAAAGTTTGGCTATCAGTTGTGATTTGATCACACATGCAGTGGATATGTTTATGGGCATGTGCAAACTAGGCAATTTGGAATTTGGTCGAGAGAATTCTAACTGTAGAGATTTGTGTAGAGGAGGCAAGTTGTCTAGACACAGGAATTGGCACATGTATTTGTTGATTTGTGTATGACAGTGAGAGATGATTGTATTGTACTGAGAGCTCTTAAATTCAAGTTTTGTATGAGATTGTTTCATGATTCATGATATACATAATATATGATAGTGGGGTTTTTAGCTTTACACTTTCCCGGTAAAACTTCTGTGTTATGTGTTCTTGATATTTCACTTTGTGATTATGGTTGTGATCGTGGTTTAATTTTACTCAAGAATAATAGTAGAAGAGATTTTGTATTTAACAGTGGAGTATAATTGTTAGATCAGGAGAATCGTTGGAAATACTTAATTTGTATTGAAAATTTCTACATGACCCACTGCTGAGAGTGATGAGAAGAGTTTTCTAAGGCTGGGAGTTCCATGGAAGGTCTGCATGCAGTTGGTGGTCTTCTATAAAAATATAAGTAACATTTACGTGTTCATTTTCATTTTGTGTATTTATACATGTCTTATAATTATGAGGTTTTTTTCTATATGCTGTATGTATAGGATTACTATTATTTCCGCATTAATATGTGTTTTAGCATAATGTAATTATTTGTTTAAGTTTTATATGTATGATGTTCCACAAGAGTCAATTTTTGAATATCAAAAACATGGCAAGTTCTCAATGTGTCAGTCCTCGGCTTGGGAGGCCTAGGGTGTGCCACCAAATTGGTTTTAAAACTTAGCAAGAGTGTTCTATGAGGTAGCATGGTCCGGCCTAGGTTCCTGGGGATGTCACAATATGGTATCAATGCTCCAGTTTTCAACACTAAGCCTATATGGGTTGTGTAAGTGGAAATTGAAGAAAACGTTTGAAAATGAATTATTATCGAAATGGACAAAATTTGAGTTTTGGAACATCCATGACTGCCAAGAGGGCGCTGAGATCACACCATAACTATTTTTGAAAGATCATATGGTGTAGTGGTTGAAGAATTCCAAAAGAATAAAGAAACCACAATAACCATGGTTTTGGGGCCACAATGTTAAAGTTGGTCCATTGGATCTGTTTGGGAGAAGACAGATCCCATATAGCTGTCGAATCTGGAGAATTTGTTGCATTACTGAGAGGGGAGGGTGGATAAGTAATGAGAAATTATACCAATTATTAATCCTTTAAAACACAAAGTATATTCTTTTACTTATTCAACCATGTTGATCTATTCATCATCAATATCTTACTGTATCACAATCATTAACATTCATCAATGCATAATAAACAATAACAAACACATCCACACATTGCAAAATACACCAATATTTATGTGGAAACCCAATGCAGGAGAAAACCACATAATTCTTTTCTTATATGTCAATAGTTACATTCAAGGAAGTTGTTGGGCTAAAATATATGCACTATTTTACCAACATTAAATTATCAACCAAGGAGTCATAGACTTAGAGATGCATGCACAAGAAATGTAGGATTGGAGCCTAGTCTAGCCTATTACTGACAAACACACTTCAAAATGTAATGAATGCAAGTAAGAAAAGCTCAAATGGAAATTCACACTATAAGATGTAGCTTAACACTGTATCGCAAGATCACGTCATCCGAGTTAGATCTCGATCTTCAAAGGCTTATTCCTATAGTGTTTCGCTAAACTATGGGAAAACTAAATTAAAGAAACTAGATTAAAGGTCAGGTAAGGAAACCTAAAAGTAAATGTGGAATTCACCCAAACTAGCATTCAAATCAGTCAGCTGGATATGGTTAATCAAACCCTCATGTATGTGTGCTACTGACCTAAAATGGAATTTACTAGTTTTAAGAGAAAATCCACCAAACTCCTAATTAACCCTATCTAGAGAAAATTATGTAATGTAAATATTTCAAATAAACACACTTTAGATAGTTTTCCTCAAGAAAAGATACACCTAGAAATGAAAGCGAAGTCAATGCTGATATGGAATTAATTTTGTTCTATATACATGATTAATGAATGTGTTGATATGAGATTAGTTTGTTTCTTTGTACAAGAATGAGATGGATTCTCATGGAAAATCCAATTAAAGCTGCATTTACACTCATAAACAAATCAATTCATAAATGACAAAACGATATATATAACAATGTAAACAATATAACTCTTAAACATAAATATTATATACAAATATATAACAAAATGCGAAAATATTGTGTAACCAAAAAGAATATTCTTATGTGAGATCGGAAGAGCG
>CBVK0100096712.1:0-19511 GCA_900067695.1 Picea abies | reverse complement strand
ATGGCGGCGACAATGGAGCATAAGTCACCACAAAGTGTGAAAGACAAACTGAGACAGGACCACCGCATAGGTGATGCATAGTTAGTAGGTTATTGCTCCATGTTTCGGGAGTGTGGATTAACACCTCTTTTCCTTTCTTTGTAAAATTTTGTAATATTACGACGACCGGGCCAGTTAGTCAAATTGTTGAAGTTTATTTATTCAAATGTAAACCGATCCTGGCAGAGGGTTTTCCATGTTGATTGCATATATAAAAGAAAAGTTTTAAAGTATTACTGTGAATCAGACATGTATTCTTCTTTAAAAAAAATTGCGCAAAAGAATACTAGATCTTCTCTCTTTTTTCATCATGGTTATCATGTCATGAGTTTGTTAATGCTTTTCTCTGCAAAACTTTGACATCGACTTCATTTATTGAAAATATTTAATCACGTGGATAAAAATCATGTTTGAAAGACTAGAGGCCACAATTGTTGGTATCGAGAGTCATTGGAGTGATTATTATGTCAGGGAAACACTTAGTTCCCTTTTCCCAATACCAAAATTATTCTGGGGTTCGATGGTCGGCTGTGTTGCTTTTATTTCTCAAATGATTTCATCACCTTAATATTCTACCGACGTCGATCGCCATAAGTGAGTCAGGAGAAATCTGGGTCACTACCTCCTTAAGAAATCTATCGAGGTCGATTCAATCGATCGTCAGCGATATCTATGCCCAGGATATTCATAGGGTGAGGAAAGTCTTGAATCCGCTGATGCCGATGAAAATGGCACTCGGTTGTTTTTTTGACTTCTCAGGGGATTTTAGTTACTTAAAATTTTTTCCGATGATGAAACGCCCCAAGCAGTTTAGGTAAACTTTTAGATTGTTGATTCTTTTAATCGAGGTTAGTCTCTTTTAAATTTAATAAGATTTCTCACATGCCCTAGTAGACGTTTTAACAATCAAAACATGAAAACATAAAAGTTAAGCACGGGTGGCATTTTCATACTAAAGTAGAAACAAATAGTGCAAGGCCCAAGTGGTACCCAAAAGGATAGAAAATAATCCCATACATTTTAGGGTGTGTTGAGCACTCAAAAAATGGCGATTCACTGGGCGAAAGTAGAATTTTTGTTCCTCCTCCATAGCTTGGCTGATACGGAAGCTGATGGGGAACTTGACTGGTTTTAAATTAGAGCTCCCTTTTACCAGTGCATTTGAAATTCTTCAGTTAATGCTTCTGGGTGTGCCTATGGGGTTTCTTAACCTCAATTCCTCACTCATTTCCCATACCCTAACTTATGTCCCGTTTTATTTTGACAAAATATCTGGTAAAGTATTCACTGGCATTAAGCCTTTAATTACCTTTAAGCACTTGCTATGGTGTTGCTCCACTGCCAATGAGCATCTATAACCCCAAAAGAGTCACCCCGACATCAAAGACATTGCTCTGCTTCCAGTGAGCATCCATAGCCCTAGCGGAGATATCTGCATACCCTCTCCTACTATTCACTCAATCTATACAATCAACCTTTATTTTCGACGAGATGCCCAGAGTGAGTGAGAGCGGATGATGTCTGTTTAACTTGCAAAGTGAGGTGGTTAAGGTGAATTCTTTACTAGTTCCGCCTTTGGGGTTTATGTAGTCCTTTCTGGCTTTTCCTTCTTTTCCTTAAGGTTTTACCAACCACTAGGCAGACACTTACAAAATTTTCAGAAGTCGTTCAGTTACATAAGTCAGATTAGAGAACTCCTCAAAGCAACCGTGGGTTCCTTGATGCTTCTGTTATTGAGTGTGAGCAATGAGTTTGGAACAAAGATCACTATATCACATGAATCGAGATCAACCATTGTCTTGCTGAGAACAACCCTTTAAAAGCATAGGGAACAAACAATTGTAGGAAAGAAAATCAAGTGAAACCATAATTGGAGCATCTGTAACAAAGCTTATGAAACACACATACAAAACAAAAATGAAACTCAAAAGAAGATTTTTTTTTTTTTAATTGAAAATGTTGTTTGAGAACTTGGCCACTGACTACTTCAGGTTCAGGATCATTTGAAGGTGACATCTGTGAAACAACCATGGTTAGGGAGTCAACAAGGATATTCTTCGCTCTGGAGATCATAGTGATGTTAAAAGCTTCAAAATGACCCATCGGCTGATGCACCTTGCATTGATAATTATTTGAATGTGAGGGGCTACAATGTACAACATTTTTTACCTGCTTGATAATAATCTCTGGGTCTCCGAAGACCCTCAATTCTTTGACATCTAGGGCTATGAATTTCTTTAACCTTTGTACCAGAGCTTCATGCTTGGCAATGGTATTCATACATTCAAATTCAATCCTACAGGATAAAAACTGACGTTTATCTCTTGGATTAATAAGGATACATCCTACCCCAAATCTTTCCTTTGATTTATATCCATCAAAGCACATAGTCTAGATCTATGAGTGAGCACTATCCATTCCTTCCTCCTCATCACCTTGCTTCTTTCTTATCTTTTGTCCAAGGTTTACATTCCTTGGATTCTCTAGGGTCCTAAGATTCATAGTTTCATGGAGGGGACAAGAGCTGCCAGTATTTACACTTCTAGGACCTTTGAATCGTTCCTTTAGATCAAACAGATCTTCTAGATTAGCTACCCCTTTTGAGATCATATGGGCCTTTGATCTATCCGTATGTTGGTCTTCCATAGGACCCATTTCCGTTGAGTGCTCTTGGAACTCTTCATCATCAATAGAGAGATCATTGAAATTGTCTTGATTGGTCAAAAAACTTATGATCTATTCATACCCTTCGAAGACTTTCCAATTAGAAATGTTATTAGGTACTGATGACTTGTAGAGTAGTTCTACAGTGAAATGGGAGGCTTCATAATCTTCTAAAGGCGATAGTCTAGAAGCGGTTGTGGCTAGGGAATCGGCAAGGGTGTTCTTTTCTCCAGGGATTGCGGTAATATTGAAAGCTTCAAAGCATTCTATTAACCTATGCACCTCCTACTAGTAGTTCTTAAGATGAGGGGAGTTGTAGTGTATAGTGTTCCTCACTTTTCTAATTATGATTTCTGAGTCTCTAAAAACCTTTAATTCTTTGACATTAAGATCTATGGCTTTCTTTAACCCTTCCACCAAGGCTTCATACTTGGCAGTGTTGTTGGTGCACTCGAATTCTAGCCTACAAGAGAAGAAATGTCATTTCCCCTTTTGATCGATGAGGATGCACCCTGCTCCCGAACCCTCTTGTGACTTGGATCCATCAAAATAAAGGGTCCAAATTTGTGAGCGATGATTTCCACTCCAATCAGTGTTCCTCTCTTCGATCTTTTCTTTCGGAAGACTTAACACTAGGTCTTGACAAAAGAGAGAATCTTCCATCGGCATCGATAATTCTTCTTAAAAGGTCATTTCAGAGTTTTGGGTAAGCAGATCATTGGATATGAGGGGAGGGAAGTTCTCGAAGTAGGAGTCACAAGAATAATTACCCAATATGGGGAAATCAGTGGAGGCTAGTTCGTTCAGGGCTCTTAGATCGGTGATCGTATGCTTCATATATCTCTCCCTATCAATTCGGATCATGTTCTTGTATCCTTTCAGTGGTAGCCAAAGGTGTGCCCAGTCGGTAATAAAGTATACATTTATCTTTTTAGACCAATATCGACTCAATAATATCCCATATGCCTCAGGGATATCTACTACAATGATATCAATCACCTGCACAAAATTAGGATGTGTCGCTATCCTGATCATCACATCTTTGAGTTCCCCCATAACCTTGACCTGTGTTCTGTCTAGTTGTATAACATGCTTATCTCTTTTGAGAGGGACAACACCTAGTTTATTACAAATGGACAAGGGCATGACATTAGAGGATGCTATGGAATCTACCAGAAAATTGTGATGATTCCTATTGAAGACTTCAAACGTTAAAAGGAAAGGAGGCATGAAAGGTCTCTCCTTCTTTCCTTCTGAGCAAGTGTTTATCATTGGTTTGATTTCCAAATCTGTAGGGGGTAGATTCTTCTCCTGACCATCACTAGCGGCCGGGTTTTCTACCAAAATTAGAGCCTGCAACAAAAGGTCTTTCTGCTGAGGGATTCTACATACGTCCATAACTAATATATTAGATTTCAGCTTCTTCAAATATTCAACTACGTTATAATCTAGCTTAGGAGATTCCTATGTATGGATGCTTAGAGGATTTTTACTGGGAGAAAAAGGTATTCTCGAGTGATCGAAATTTAATTTACTTTGTGATACCCGGGTGGCATCGATGTCTTTTGGGCCGGGTTGACCCTTACTACATGTCTGTACCACTGATATCTATGCAGGTGTTGCCTAGGGTTTAAACAGATAATTCGAAGATGCGATCACGTCGAGATCCCATATCAACATGGTCGTGTCTTGTGGTGGATCCACCTCTTCCTGATCGAAAATGTTAAAGGTCGAACTGTTGGATGGTTTGGTCAGAGAGACTTCACCCATAAAACAATCAACCATTAAATTCATGGCATGGACCCACTAAGGACATTCCCTTTCTGAGTGGTTCTCTTGGTGATAAGTACATAAAGAATCAAACGTGACATTCCCTAAGTCAATGTTTAGGTTGGCTGGGGGAGGTTCAATTGCTTTGAAAGGATGGTTTCTTTTAAATAAAGGCTTATAGGGCCTTTGGCCTTGGTTTCCCTCACCCACATTTCTTTTCATATCTATAATCTCATTTGATAGTTTCTTGACCATGCATTGCAGGTCTTCTATATCTCCATTACCCTTATCAGGAGTTGGTTTAGCCAGCTTCCCCGATGGTCTAGTCAAGAGGAGTCCTCTCCTAAGAGGGGGATGGCTTTCTTTTTTTGCTAGAGATGCTTGGACTTCTTTACACCCTTTCATATTGAACTCTCTCATCTTGGCTTCTTCGAAATTCTCCGCAAGGGTTTTCTTAGCGGCTCTTTTAACAAACATGGAAATAGAGGTTGAAGAGAGCGTTAGCATAGACATCGATTTGCAACTCTTGAGCCATTTTCACCACAGGCTAAAACTTGTTTAGGATAGTCATGAATCTTTGATTGAAATCTTTGACCCTTTCCTTTGGGGTCATGGTGGCTACGAATAATTCGGCCATAAGGGCTCCTGTGGTAGTTTCTTCGACAAATTTTTCTAGGAAATCCTTTTGGAATGTAGTTCAGATGGTTATGGATCCTACTGGCAAGTTAAAATACCAAGTGGAAGCCGAGTTCTCAAACATGTAGGGGAAAAGTATGCATACCACATCTTCATGTTGAACGTTCATAAGACTGATAGCAAGTATGAACTTCTTGATATGATCTTCAGGAAATCCTGACGTTTCAAGATCATACTTGGGGATAAACTTTTTTGGGTGCCGAGGGATATTGTGTACTCGTCCAGGGATGGCCATGACATCCCCAGCCAACCAAGGTTGGTTTTCTTGAAGTGGGAATTCTCTCTCCTCCTCATGACCATTATTCTCTTCCATATCTTCAGAGTTGGAGTTAGGCTCTTCCTCTTCCGAAAGGTTATTAGGTTAGGAGATGTCGTCGGCTGGCGTCTCGGGTATGAGCTCAAGAGGTTCTTGGATTTCGGTGATTGTGAAGTCTATTAAGTCTTCGATGAAGTGTACAAAAACTTCATCGGGAGTGATGACCACTAGTCTGCTTTGTTTTTTTCTTCAAGGGAGGATAGGGGTGAAGGGAAATGCGTCGATTTGTCGGGCGTAGGCTCTGGTAATCCTTCTAAACTGATTCACTTCCTCATGAGGGAGGGCGTAAGGTATTTCAGGGTGAAGATATCCTTCCTCGGAGTGGGGTGAGTTATCCACTTCAGGAGTACTTGGTAAAGGTGGGCTGTCAGTTGGATGACTAGCCATGCATGTGGGCTGATATGAATCTATGGGTTGTTCAAAATGTCATATAACTTACATATTCAACCATTCATTCTCAGGCCCTCCTTCTAGTGCCAATTCTGTTGATGGGCCTTAAATTCCTTCTTCAACAGTAGGAACCAAACCCGCCACTGAGGCCAAATTAGACTCTACATCATTTGTGATTGGAATGGTTCTCTAGATCTCATGATCCAACCAATTTAATTGATGGGATTTATGTTTTCTTGTGAAGGCATCTCCTTCAGTTGGGAATTTCTCTTTTGGTATTTTCTCTTTAGTTAGGATAAACATGAGGAAAAACCGGTATAAACCAACTTGACCACACTGCGATAAGGAAGTCTAATGACTGGGAAAGGCCGGGCTCGGGATAACCCTCACTCCAACATGCAGACAACAATCATTTACCACAAGCCTAGTAATAATACATTAACCATGTGAGAACTCGATCACTAGTTGATACTTTAACCTAAACTATCTAAGAAACAAGATGAGAGTAAATTTAACTACTGTAGAAGAGGCTGAGCTTGGGATAACTCATTGCTCAAACATGCAAACGATAATCCTATACCACAAGCGTAGTAATAATGCGTTAACCATGTGAGCATCCAATTACTGTTTGAGAATACTAATTATTAGAAGAAAACACATATATGATAATATCAATAGCAAGAAAAATAATTCATCTACCATAATCCTTCATCATATACCCACACAACGATTCATCATTTCTATTATTAGAGAAAAGAACAACAAAGCAATTGCACTAGATAACTTGACAATATATTCGATAGCTCTTACTTGTTACATCTGCTCATGAACCGAATAGGAAATAGTTCTTCTCCAAGCTCAATTACACATGCATATGATGAAAACAACTTCGTTTCTGGTCCAGAAGGACTCCTTAATTCATGGCAACTCCAAAATAATTCTTAACAACTAGAAGGAAAAGAGTTCTTGCAACAAACCATCGACCCTTATTAATCGGTCAAGGCCTTTATTTATAATCTAAAGTTCTAACTAAAGTTAACGGCTAAGTGCAGTTCAAGAAACACAAAATCGCCACATGGAGTCTTCTTTCAACAGCTTCCTGAATAGTCAACTCAAGATATCTTCTTGAAAGGATGGTTCTTCTCATATTTATACCAACTAACAAATAGTTATTCACAGGTTCCAGTTCATGGGAATCTATGCTGATTCATTGGAGTCACATGCATTTGTCTAATATCTATTGCATGCACTCGGTACTTGACCAAATTGGAGTTTAGCTGGTGTAGCATCGCTCGGGCCCTGATCGGATGTTCGGAAAATTGTTGCACTTTCCCTGGCTTTGCATCGGCCACCTTTTCAAGTTCTTCAGTCCATAGCAAGCCTTGTTCAACATGCAACTTGACTATGTCATTCATGTCAGAGAAGTTTGTTGGGGATGCTAGACCGACATTCCCCATTGCTTCGGTGATTCAATCTCGGTGTTTCTTTTAGTTCTTCGGCGGAGTCATAGGGAAGACTTTAGTCGGTGATCGGGAAGTTTCTCCTTGTAGTCAAAACAAAAGTATTTTAGTGATTAATCAACCTATGATCTGACATAAATAAATCAAAAGATCAAAACATACTTTTACAACTTGCTAGTCTCAGTCATTTTTAATACTTACGTGATCTCGAATGCATCCTTGGAACAATCTACTAAGCCGCCACCCCTCTTCAGCTATAATGAACATCTCAACATGTTATAGTGTGGCTAATCAAGTATGATAGACATGCATGTACGAATTATCACAGTACTTACTTGACCTTAGGAATCATCAAGAAAGGGTGTCGAGGACACATTATGTGCGTGTGTGCTCCCGAGGGGTCGAATATTGTACAGAGAAAGTCATTAAATACTTCTAGAACCCATACCATCAAGTGTACCAAGCATCATTCATCAATAACAAAGGTTCATAAGTTCAAAAGGATCGAAAGGATCACGCTGCACATTTTCCTGCAACCCCGATCGACAACACTTTCATGTTTTGGATCACATCCATTGATTAGCTCCACCGTGCCGAATTTTCAAACATCATGTCACAAGGAGTGGATATTATGTTAGCTAGCCTAGCATCACTCTTTGATTTCCCTATAAATTCCAAGAGCTTTGCGAGCAATCCTTCTCATATGTCGAGCTCATATTCTCTGGAAATTTGGTTTGGTAAATTCGTCTTGGCGACGTCTAGTTGATTGAATCCTTACCATCTATGAACACTTTGAGTTTCTTATTCTATTATAGTTATGGCATCTACTTCAAGCATGGGATGAGGTCTACGAGGCAGCCAGAGTGCAATATCTCACCCTCAGCACACTTGGGATTCCTTTCTGTGGGTTTCGAGAGGTACATCTATCGACCTAGAGGTAGCGTCATTGTCCAAGGACGAGCTTAGGGTGGTCGCAGATATGCCCGGGAGAAATATGGTGGAGGTTGTGCCTTCTCTGAGATCGAAATCATAGAGAAGAGGAAGGCCAAAAAAGAAAAAATAGGAAGGAGAGGGGGACTGCCCCAAGGCTAAACTGAAGGTATGTCCAGCCTGCGAGGAATCTATAATACTCATCGATCGCTTGAAGTTGGTCAAGATAGCCGATAAAGGAGGCAAGAGAAGAAAGGGGAGGTCAAAAGCGTTGGGTTCTTCTGTTGAAAATTCCACTCAGAAACTAGAGCAGGCTCAAATTGCAATAGCCAAGCTCTACTAAGAAAATAGGGAACTATGACATCAATTGGCAAAGAAAACCCATGGGATATCGCCGCCCCAAGGTTGCGGTATCGCCGCCCCAAGGTTGCGGGGGAAGCGTCATCTATCTGTAGAGACAACTTCGAGAGGCACAAGACACAATCATGGAACTGTGTGACATGCATCAGATGGCAGCGACAATGGAGCATAAGTCACCACAAAGTGTGAAAGAATATCTGAGACAGGACCACCGCATAGGTGACGCATAGTTAGCGGGTTCTTGCTCCATGTTCCAGGAGTGTGGCTTAACACCTCTTTGCCCTTTATTTGTAAAATTTTGTAATATTACGGCGACTGGGTCGATTAGTCGAATCGTCGGAGTTTATTTATTCAAATGTAAACCAAGCCTGGCAGAGGGTTTTCCCTTTTGATTGTATATATAAAAGAAAATTTTTAAAGTATTACTATGAATCAGGTGTGTATTCTTCTTTAAAAAAAATTGTGCAAAAGAATATTATATCTTCTCTCTTTTTTCATCATGGTTATCATGTCATGAGTTTGTTAATTCTTTTCTCTATAAAACTTTGACATCGACTTCATTTATTGAAAATATTTAATCACGTGGATAAAAATCATGTTTGAAAGACTAGAGGCCACAACTGTCGGTATCGAGAGTCATTGGAGTGATTATTACATCGGGGAAACACTTATTTCCCTTTTCCCAACACCGAACTTATTCCGGGGTTCAACAATCTACAATGTTGTTTTTATTTCTCAAAGGATTTTTATCACCTTAATCGTCTACCGACGTCGATCTTCATAAGTGAGTTGGGAGAAATCTGGGTCGCTGCCTCCTTAAGAAATCCGCCAAGGCCAATTCAATTGATCGTCGGCAATATCTATGCCCACACTTATTCGTAGGGTGAGGAAAGTCTTGAATCCACCGACACTGATGAAAACAACGCTCGACTATTTTTTTGACTTCTCAGGCGATTTTAGTTACGTTAAATTTTTTCTGATGTCAAAACACCCCGAGTAGTTTAGGGAAACTTTTAGATTGTTGATTCTTTTAATCGAGGTTAGTCTCTTTTAAATTTAATAAGATTTCTCACATGCCCCAGTAGACTTTTTAACAATCAAAACATGAAAACATAAAAGCTAAGCACGGGTGGTATTTTCATACTGAAGTAGAAACAAATAGTGCAAGGCCCAAGTGGTACCCAAAAATGTAGAAAATAAGCCCAAACGTTTTAGGGTGTGTTGAGTGCTCAACATGACCTTAACTAACTTTAGTTAAGGAAGGGGGGGAAAGTAATAATTATAATAGGGTCATAATTAAATAATAACTAATAGGCGGGACCCCATTGTGACTCCCCTAATGATAACAATCATCACATGATAACATAATCCATTTGTTAAGAAAACACACCCCTTGTGACTCCCTTCAAACATATTTTCCTTTGGCAATTTTAGCTCATAAAACTTTAAAATAATTCAGATTAATACTCGTATATCCAAAATAGGACATGCTGTCCAAAATAAAACATGTTGTCCAAAATAAAACATGTTGTCCAAAATTCATGTAGTCCACTATCACAAACAATAAATAACACAAGAACTAAAATCCATATTTTCCATTTTGTGAAGCAACCTTCCCTTGGTTGTTGCAGTCATCTCCTGACTCCCCTGAAAATGCCTTGAGTTGGGAAGAGAATTTAGGATTTATCTCAGTAATCACATGGGAACAATAGTCCCTCAAATGCATCCGTGAGGACATGGATTTTTCAGGGTCATCGAAGGGTGAGGAAGGGGAAGCAACGACCTTTCCTTTATCTAATGCATGATGGGCTTCAGTCTTCAATCTCTTGCTAGCATGGGAAGATTGCACTAGCGAATGGTTAGGGGGAGCTGGGAAAATGGGGTTTAAAGGTGGAGGAGCATGAAAGGATACGTTTGGCCAGCCATGGTGTTGGGAGACAGTGGGGTGGACAATCTCCTGCCACCCATAATTTTCTGGGACATCAGGCTGTAAAGAGACATGAGGAGGCACTAATATACCAGGGCTTGAGGGGCTTGGAAGGGAGGCCTTTCAGGCCTCAGTTGGACTATTCCCTGTCCAATCTGTTAGCACTCTGTAAATTTTGTCCAGCTGAATAGACAAATGACAAAGGTAACTGTTTCAACCAACTTTAGAGCTTAGGCACTAGCCTGCTCAACTCAGAGAGGGCTCTCTCATGTCACTGGGTATTTCTTTGATGATTAGTGGCTATATTTGGTTTGTTTTAGGGTTTTCTTGTTGGGTAACTGTAGGAACGGAGATGACATTTGGGCGATGGAGTCTGGAATGAACAATGCATTGTCAGAAACATTGAACTATCAAGAGGAAAAGGCTAATTAAGGCAATGAGTTTGAGTTTGATAGGGAATTTGCATGGCATTAGAGGAAAAGGAAACATATAACCGCATTGGATCATATTAAAATGAATTCAAAGTTGGTTTAAGAAGAAATAAACATAGTCTAAATTTCTAAGCCAAGAGCATCTCAGAGATGAATTCTGGGTTTTTATTTCTCCAATTCAGACAGATGGAAATGAAAATGAAATATAATCTTACAAGAAACACATAGTATGAAAGAAAAAAAGACTCATGTCACCGCCAGTTAGAACATTTTCATAAACAATCCAAAATCCACTTCTGCATTTATATATTCATTCTAGTCCCAAAATTTACAAAAGTATTTCTGCACAGAGGGCAGGTTCCTCCCCCCCTTTTCTTCCTTGAGATAATGCACATATATAGAGGAATTAGTTGTGGAATTCAAAACACTTAGACTTCCCCATATTTCTTAAAATAGAGATAAGTTACAAAAAAGGAATGATTTATAATAACAATTATTGTATTTTAAAGGGACCATTATGAACAAGTCTGTTATATCTGGGGCCCCTTTCCTCGATCACCAACTGTCCAAAATTTACTGGAATGTACTTAATCCTACCTGAGGATTCATTTCATCTTGGAAATTTCCTCCTCTAAAGTGCTCAACCAAGCGAGTTGATTTTCTCTGACGCTTTCCATTGTCTCAGCTTTGATTTATGTTTTCCACCATTTTCTCCATTTCCTCTTTGCTACCTGCTTGTAGATTTTGTCTGCGTGTTCATTTATGATGAGATCCTTCATGACAGGGTTTAATCTGACTCCCGACTCTGTTTCAGTTGCAGGCTTGGTATGAAATTTAGTTTCCAATATCTGCGTGACCCATCTTTCTTTCTTACTTATTGATAAGCCTAGCACATTAGTTGAGAACCCCATTGTACCAGACATCGTTTGATGAATTTTATCCATATCTTTCAACCTTGCAGAGGCCACGCTTTTGTCACTCTTTAATTCTACAGAATTTAAGAAATTGTCCCAGGTCGAGATCGTTTCATTTATGCATGAGATGACGATTTCCCAAAGTAGGATGAAGCTATTCATATTTGAAACCGATAGTCCTTGAATTTTAATCATGAATCACTGACATGGTACATTGGTTTGCCACGCTTTATTAATCCATTTCGAATGATGAGCTTTGAGTTAGTTATGTGATGATGTCCTCTTGATATGTCAGATAGGAGGTACCTGAACCAACGACGTGACATGATTTGACTAACCATCACCTCACCCATGAGTTATTGATTTGATGCATTAAACCATGTGACATCGGCCTATGAGAAATCAATTTTAGGTAAACTTCTTTTCGCCCTGATGCATGTTTAAGAGTGCCATGTGTCCACTATTAAAACCGCAATGGTTTTCCCCGGTCCACCCCCGCAACATTAAGTTCCACGCAAGTTCACCGCCCGATATGTGCCTCAACTGTCGATCTGGATGGGTTTAAGATCAATGTTCTGTAAGGCTCCTTTCTTCTTTATTCCTCCACATTTGTCTGTATTACCACCATATATGACCCAAATCTCCAACTAACGCCATGTCTCCAGTGATTTAGTCACCTTCTAAATTTGCAGCTCGGACTTCAAGCATGGTTGTTATGGGGATAACATAGGCTCATCATGGGGATGCTATCCTCGCTATGAGGTAGCAAAGAACAGTAGACCACATGCCTAATCCATTGGGCTGCTCCCAAAACATATGTGTGCACTCTACTCCAGCCTATTACTAATGTTTGCAGAAGACCAAATTCTCCCTACCACTCTTAACTTGATGTTGAACACTAAATATACTGCTAAAAACCGACTGTACATAATACTAGAAATATAAATGAATAATTCTCACTCAACAAGCTTATTTTGATACTCCTATCTACTCTAAAACTGCTGAAATGAATACTCAATCAAGTGATGCTAAAGTGCCAATGCAACCAATCAAGCAATTGGCTTCTCGATTTCTCTCTGATCACATTTTTCTTAAGTATCCAAACAAATGTAGAAGATGACAGATGAAAACACAAGTTGGATCCAAAACTTGAGATTATTAATGAAACAAACTCCTCCTTCACTGAAAACTGTAATAGGATGGCCACAGGATCTTGAAAACCATGAAAAGTGATTTCTTCTTGATGAGAAAAAATAGAAAGACAAGCCTCTTTCATAAGTGTTTGTTGCTCTTTCTTTATTTCTTCAGTTTTGAGAAAATTTTCAAATGAAATGGAAACAATAGGTTTGTCTACTTGCCCATGCATCTCTGCAAAAAACATTCATACATTCTTGAACCTCTTCAAATGTGACAACCATATTTTGTGCATCCTCTTGTTCATAAAAAAATTCTGATTTGGTTTCATTAAACTTCGGGAAATTTGCTTGAGGACTGTCATTTTGACTTTCAAATGAATGAATGGAAATAAATTCATGTTCATAACCTTCTTGTAAATGTGAAAATCTAACATCATGAACTATTTCACAGTCTAGAGTTCCCATGGATGTATTTTCAAAACCATGACTTTCAAATGAATCAAATAAAGCAATTGCCTCTTCATTATCTTTCTGTATTTATGATTGCAAAGTGGCATACACTGTTTTGTTGCTTTCCTGAAACTCTATGTCATTTGTTTGTTCATTGCTTGAAGTTTCCATAGATGCAGTTTCAGAATCATCATCCATGTCTAGGCTACTTAGAATTTGAAGAACCATATCATCCATAGGGGGAGAAAGACAACCTTGAAACTCTTTGTCTTGCTGAAAATCTTTTTGAATATCTTCATCAAGTTCAGGGGAAGAAAAATGAATTTCAACAACAATTTCTTGATCAGCTTCATCTTCAACCAGAGGAGGGGATACTACTTGTTGTTGGGATGAATATTCATAAAGGGATTCTACGATTTCATCATTCATACACTCTTCATTTCCAAAAAACATTTCAAGCTACTTAATGAAATGTTCACAAATTCACAACAATCTTCAAACACCAAGGATGAAGAATTAGATTCTCCATAATGCTTAAAGAATGTTATGTGGAAATCCTTAAGAGAGTATAAGCTGCCTGGTTTTAAACCTTCATACCATAATCTTTCTTTCCCCTCTAAGGTAGCCATGAAAATTTTCATCAAACAATCTTCATGAAATTTAATCCCCAACTTAGATATGTGCATGTGAAATATAATCAAGTGCAAGGCAGCATCAGTTCCTTTCCCATCTTCAAATTTGGGCAAATAGTTTTTCCAATTTATGTGAGAAATACGATTTGGAAAGCCAGGAATATGAGATCTATTCATTGGAGGATACCTTGCAGATATTGAACTCATCTTTGGACAGTGGAGTCACCAATGATGTTTTGGAAGCTGGATTCTACATTGAGAGTGGAGTTACCAGTGAAAGTTCAAATTTATGGATTCTTCTACCAGTGGAATCACCTAAGTGTCTGCTGCTCTCAGACCTTAGAACCTAACCATGTTGTTCTTCCCAAGGAAAATTTTTCAATTTCGTCCTTGGTAACGATGCCAAAATGTTATCACTCTGTAAATTTTGTTCAGTTGAATAGAAAAATGATAGCGTTAACTGTTTCAACCAACTTTAGAGCTGAGGCATTATCCTACTCTACTCAGAGAGGGCTCTCTCATGTCACTAGGTATTTCTTTGATGATCAGTGGCTAGATTTTCTTTGTTTTAGGGTTTTGTTGTTGGGTAACTGGAGGAATGGAGATGACATTTGGGCTATGGAGTCCGAAATGAACAATGCATTGTCAGAAACATTGAACTATCAAGAGGAAAAGGATAATTAAGGTGATGAGTATGAGTTTGATAGGAAATTTGCATGGAATTAGAGGAAAAGGAAACATATAACCGCATTAGAGCATATTAAAATGAATTTAGAGTTGGTTTAAGAAGAAACAAACATAGTCCAAATTGCTAAGCCAAGAGCATCTCAGAGATGGATTTTGTGTTTTTATTTCTCCAATTCAGACAGATGGAAATGAAAATGAAATATAATCTTACAGGAAACACATACTATGAAAGAAAACAAGACTCATGTCACTGCCAGTTAAAATGTTTTCATAAACAGACCAAAATCCTCTTTTGTATTTATATATCCATTCTAGTCCCAAAATTTACAACAGTCTTCCTGCATAGAGGGAAGGTTCCTCCCCCCCTTTTCTTCCTTGAGATAATACAAATATATAGAGGAATTTCTTGTGGAATTCAAAAAGCTCAGACTTCCCCATATTTCTAAAAGTAGAGATAAGTTACAAAAAAAAATGATTCATAATAATAGTTATCCTATTTTAAAGGGACCGTTATGAACATGTCTGTTATATATGGGGCCCCTTTCCTTGATCGCCAGCTGTCCAAAATTTATTGGAATGTACTTAATCCTAACTGAGGATTCATTTTAGCTTGGAAATTTCCTCCTCTAGAATGCTCAACCAAGCGAGTTGAATTTCTCCGACGCTTTCCATCATCTCAGCTTTGATTTCTATTTTTTGTCGTTTGTTCCATTTCCTCTTTTCTTTCTTCTTGTAGATTTTGTCCATGTGTTCATTTATGATGAGATCCCTCATGAAAGGGTTTAATTTGACTCCTGACTCTGTTTCAGTTGTGGGCTTGGTATGAAATTTAGTTTCCAATATCTGCATGACCCATCTTTCTTTATTACTTATTGACAAGCCTAGCACATTAGTTGAGAACCCCATTGTACCAGACATCATTTCATGAACGTTATCCATATATTTCGACCTTGCAGAGGCCACGTTTTTGTCACTCTTTAATTCTATGGAAATTAAGAAATTGGCCCAGGTCGAGATCGTTTCATTTATGCATGAGATGATGATTTCCCAAAGTAGGATGAAGTTATTCATATTTGAAACCAATAGTCCTTGAATTTTAATCATGAATCATTGACATGGTACATTGGTTTTCCACGCTTCATCAATCCATTTCAAATGATGAGCTTTGAGTTGGTTATCCGACGATGTCCTCTTGATATGTTAGATAAGAGGTACCTGAACCAGCGACGTGAGGTGATTTGACTAACCGTCACCTCTCCCACGAGTTATTGATTTGACACATTAAATCACATGACATCAGGTCTATGAGAAAGTGGTTTTAGGAAAACTACTTTTCTCCCCAATGCATGTTTAAGGGCGCCACGCATCCACTATTAAAACCACAATGGTTTTCCCTAGTCTGCCCCTGCAACATTAACTTCTGCGCAAGTTCACCGCCCAATATGTGCCTCAAACATCGATCTGGATGGGTTTAAGATCAACGGTCCGTAAGGCTCCTTTCTTATTTATTCCGCCACATTTGTCTATATTACCACCATATATGACCTGAATCTCCAACTAATGCCATGTATCCACTGATTTAGTCATGTACTAAATTTGCATCTCGAACTTCAAGCATGATTGTTATGGCGATAACACAATCCAATTAAAGAATCCAGCATGGAACAGTTGGCCCAGCTCTTTAGAATCAACATCAAAATGAATTAAGTACCTAGGCCTCCTTGGGCCTCGATTCCAGTTACCTCTACCTCTGTTTCCTCGACCATGGCTTCCCCTACTGAAAAAAATTATCTTGCATATGTTAACAATTAGAAAATAGTCTTTTAAATAACCATGCATGGCAACTCCTTAAAAATATGAAATAGGTTTGGCTTAGAATGTATCGGGCTCATGCAATCCAATCCATACAAATTGTTCTAATGTCAATCATTGAGCAGGGGGATGGAAAAATTCTCATGGATATATGAGGGGTTGTAATATGTAAATTTGTATAAATATACAATAGAAGGAAGGAACAAGGGTTGGACCTTTTTGGGTTGATTGTAATAGAAATTTTTCTTCCTCGAGAGTTAATACAAAGCAAATCAGAAGATTCTCGATTTTGTCAGGACAATGTTATGAGTTTATTTCCTTATATTCCATACTTCATTTCATTTCATATATATATCTGATCAATGTTTCACTATAATTTAGTACAACCTCTACTATAGCGAATAAATTTTAGTTTTCTATATTGTTTACCATTTTTCCTCTGTACTGGCTATCAGCAGGTATAAGACCAATGAACATTTTAGATTTCTATATATATTTTATGCTTCATCAGGTTATTTCTTTATCTTTTTTCTTCTTCTGTTTATAAGTGAGATTCTCCCTTGATAGGAGCCTTACATGATAGACAGCTTAATGTTTTTCTTACACCTCATACACATTTATTAAAATATAACTCAGTTACAGGAAAGGGCCTTTGGTTTGCATCATGTTTTCACTATCAGAGCTATAAATCTCCTTTATACGACCGAAATCGAGACAACATCTAAAAAAATTCTTAGAGATGTTCTTATCATTTTGTTCCTCTATGACTATCCCTGTGACAAGACAGCCTAATATCCAACCTGAACTATCAGATCAAACACATATTGCCTTAAATATTTTCGATACTATTCTTAAAAAAACCACTACCCAAGTGGAACTTGAATGTTCGTGGGCAGCGATTGAAAGGGACATAAACATCCAGGAACAGTTGGAAGCTAGACAACAACCTAGAAATCAACCCTAGTTTCCCTTGCCGAAGGTTGACATTTCTTCCTTCTCTACCCCTTATTCACTTTCGGATGCCTAGACACTGTACTTCTAAGCCTTGAGTATAGACTCTGGAACAACACCCACCAAGCTAGTTAAAGGCCAAGATTTAGCCAAGCTGTTGGTTGAGTCTAATTGCAAAAATTTGGGGGTAAAATTTATCAACACCTGCTCTCAGGATCAACCAGATGAGCATGCTAATAAAAATCCTCAGGGCACCCCTCCATTGGCAGAATGCACCTAGAATAGAGATATTATATATTTTCTACAAAAATTAAGACCCCCTGATGATATGGAAAAAAACAAGGCAAGAGATTTAAAGCTCAAAGCAGTCATGTATTGCCTTATTGACTAGGTCTTGTATTGGAAAGATCCTCTAGGAGTTCTTCTGAGATATCTAAACTCACAGGAGGCCCAGAAAATTATGTTTGATTTCCATAGCAGCCTATGTGGGGGACACCATTTCTGGAATACCACAGCCTAAAAAATCCTCAGGGATGGGTACTACTGGCCCACTTTAATCACATATGTTTGTGAAAATATTAGATCCTGCATCAAATGTAAAAAATTCTCAGGAAAGCAACAACTCAAATCCTTGCCACTTAAACCTGTAGTAGCTTCAGGACCCTTTCAACAATGGGGGTTGGAATTCATTGGGGAAATTCATCCTGCTTCAAGTGGTCAACACAAGTGGATCTTAACTGCAACAAATTATTTCACCAAATGGATAGAATATATCCCCACCAGAAATGCTTCACACAAGGTGATCATTGGTTTTCTTGAAGATATTATGGCAAGGTTTGGTTTTCCGAACAGAATCATTACTGACAATGATGCATCCTTCAAGTCTGAGTCATTGATCAAGTTCTGTAAGTAGTTTGGGATTTCATTAATTCACTCCACTCCCTATTATCCCCAAGGCAATGGAATGGAAGAGTCCTCTAACAAAAGTTTGATCAATATTATTAAAACATAGCTAGAAGACAATAAGAAGGCATGGGATTCAAAGATAAAGTTCACTCTGTGGGTTGATTGAGCCATGAAAAAGAGATCCCTAGGCATCTCCCCTTTCCAACTTGCTTATGGGAATGAAGCTATTTTTCCTTCTCAGCTGGCTTTACCTGTAGCGAAATTATTTTAGGATTATCAAGGAGAGCCTAATAATATGATCAGAAGAATTCATCAATTGCTATAGGTCTAGCAGACTAGAGATCAAGTGTTGGACAGGGCTCACAACTATCAGTTGAGGATCAAGCGAGCATTTGACAAGAAGGTGAAAAAGGGAGATTTTCAACTGGGAGACCTGGTGCTTAAATGGGATGCACCTAGGCAAGAAAGAGGAAAGCACAACAAATTTGAAGCCCTGTGGATAGGGCCTTTCACAATATCTGAAGTATTTTCAAACAATACTTACAGGTTGCAGGACTTGGAGGGCGAGGAAGTTTTTAATGGCCCTGTGAATGGGAATTTTCTGAAGCAATGTTTTACTTAAGCTATAAGTGGATCCCCTGTAGTTGTAAATATTGTTTTCCCTGTTTGATTTTTGGTTTTAGTAAATGAACCCATAACCCAATAGCAAGGCACTGAAGCTGCAAAAAAGATCTTAGATCCTCACAGGGAGGACTCTATCCCCCATGGAGCCTAATGTTATCACATATGTTGGTAAAGGGGGTGTTCTTCCTTCAGAATGGATACCATGGAAAAAGAGTGACAAGAAAGTGAGCTAAAAAAACCCACTTACCCTAAGTTTTCGTGATCAGGCACATTATTTTAAGAGGTGCGTGGATCTGAGCGATTGAGATCTGCGCACTCAGATCTATAGTGCAGGTTCCATTCTGGACCCCCCAGTTGTTCTACCTTTAATGGGGGGGGTACTATATGGTGGTTTTAAATGGTGGGCCCCCAACCAT
>CBVK0100096708.1:0-15215 GCA_900067695.1 Picea abies | reverse complement strand
TAGGGATTTGTCTTCTGGTGACCAGTGCAACATCAATGAAGTTGTGGGTGGCCCCACCATAAATTAGTACATTAACCCTATGCCCCTGCAAGATGCCTCTAACCCCTGAAATACTAGCGATGGTCACTCCCTTGGCTCTATCCTGCAATGGTGCATGCTCTATAGCATCGAGGTGTGATGGCTCACCACTATTCTATCCAATGCCCTCATCATCACCATCATCTTCCTTGTCAAAAACCACCTCAATATAATGGAATTTACCTTTTCCCATACATCAATGACCCAATTCCCACAAATCTTTGTAGTTGTAACAAAGATTCTTCCTCTTTATCTCTCTCTGATTTTCCTCATCCAACCTGTCCTTCCCTGTCCATGTCTTCTAGGGAGGTTTTGACACATGACCCTTCTATGGGATAAATGTTTTTATCGATGTATTCTTAGGGACTATGTATTCCATATCATGGGTCTTCATGATAGCTTCCTGTAGTGTGTTTGTCCTGAAATCCTTCACCCAACCTCTTAAGGGTTCCTCCAAGCCCTCCGTGAATAACATCACCAGTATCTGCTCAGAAATATCAGTCACCATGAATGCCATCTGCTGGAACTCTGTGACATAATCCTCTGGCATACATGTCTGCCTCAGTTGTGCCAAGTCCCTGAAGTGGATCTTAGGATCCTTCCTATCGAACCTATCCATCAGCCTCTGGGTAAAATCCTCATACGATATGATGTTGGAATGCCCCAATGTTAATATCCCATGGTACCACCACTCATGAGCCTATCCATCCAAGTTTGGGGTGAAAAAATTGATTTCCTCTACTTCTATCATCGGGTTAAGTTGGAAATAAGTGTCCAACTTATGTACCCATGCTCGAGCTATGCGCCTGTCATATCCGTCAAAAGATGAGATAGTCATCTTTCCCAATTTTCGTATAAGATCAAAATTCTATTGATTATGGCCTACCCTATGTTTGTTCCTCATCCTGAGGCTATAATAGTCATTTTAAGACATGGCTTCCTGGGACCCTTCTTCTAGAAATCAATACTCCCTAAATTAGGAGTTCATTTTGTCAGTCAACCCATGTTGTTCCTATGCTTCTATAGGATGCTCCTCAAGGAATGGTGGAAATAATGGTCTGGGTACCTTTCTGCTACCTTCATGGAAGACACTCCATGCCAAAACATAGGTATTACTCCCTTAAGGAGTCCTACCACCTCTATGGTTGGCCTCTGCATGGTTTCCATTGGTACCTCCCCGGTTTGGTTTTCTTGGTTGCTAGAAATGAACGGTGTCAAGAATTGTGTTAATTGTTGTTTCCCATTAGTTATGCTTTCCAATAGCTGCATGGTCCTATCTTCAATATGATCCTCCATAACTCCCTATACTTCTACCTCTTCTCATGTCTCTCATCCTAGGGTGGGTTTTTTTCCCTCTTCCTCCATTTTTTCTTGGCATCAATGCCTCAAGAAATCACAGGCTGGAAGAATCACTAGCTCTGATACCACTATAATGTCCCCAACTAGGCTAGGTGCGAATATTATGTTTACTATCCAAAAATTGTTATATCTCCTTGTGTAAATGTGTCATAAAATTGTATTAAAGTTTCTATTAACTTATTACAAATATTTTCAAACATATTGCATGCATCCATTACACGAAAAATAGATCAAATAACCATGGTATATTATTATGGTGTGAAAAACCAAAAATCTCAGCAATACAAAGATATCTAATGGTTGTAATAACAACTACAAAATACTCCTAATCACACAGGTCTAATGTCTTCAAGGCAGTTTCAAAATCTACCAATAGAAATAATACAAATAAAACTTGGAATTATTCCAATCTATGATGTCCACTGCTTCAAGGATCTCCAAGCCCTACAATGCTCTTCTTTAGTAATGTTCGCTCTACGAGTGGCCTTTCAATCCCTCCTGTCTCATGTACCCATTCCAAATGGCCTATTGCAACATCGATCGTAGAGGTCCTCATGGGATGACTATTGGACTATAACAGGGCCTCGTGGGACACACTATATTCAACCTGTGGGGATTCCCTCAACCATGGTTTCTATGAAACCCTCCTATCAGCTGCAAACTTCTGGATTGACCTCTTCTAGAAAATCTTCACAAACTTCCTGCACAAACATCCAAATGAATATAAACCTCAAACTGAAGATCCAAAGGAAATACTAGGTGGGCTCCCCTCTTGTCTAGATTTGGTGGATATTGCACCACTGAAACAAAACTATAGTAGTGGAAGGGTTTTGCTAAACCCCAACAAAAAAATGGCTCCAAGAGAACTCCAAAATGAGAGATCAAATCATAATGCCAAGGATAAGGGTTACCCCTCTATTTATCCTTCCTTTGGGTCTTCTATATCTTTCCCCTTTTTGACCAAATCAAACCCTCCATTTTCCCTCCAATTTCATTTAATTATAATTATTTATTTTTATTTAATGTCTGATTAGGATTTGTCATTCTTTTAACCTAGTGACACCAAATAAACCTACTTGACTCCCTTGTCCTTGTTGAGTATAGCCTACATGAGTCATATAAGCTATTAACTCATCTTTCTTCATGATCAATTAGAAGGGGACATTACACTCTTTGAGAATATTTTCACTCCAATTGTCTTATATGGATGCGAATTTTGGCGATGCAATATCTCTATCAAATCCTCGAGAAAGATAAAGTACATCTAAAATAATTTTATAACTTATAATATCAAAATTAAAGGAAATACACCCTATCATATCCCCCTCATAGAAGTGAGCCTTTCCCCCATTGAGAGAATGACTATGATTAGGTACTTAATGTACAAAAGAAAGATAAACAACATGGATGACACGAGTCTCCCCAAAATTGCTTCAAACTCTATCCAAAACCACCAGAGGCTTAAGAAAGGTTGACATAAAGATGCCAAGTCTTGGCTAAATCATTGGGGAATATAGGAAGAAGTTATTTTGTAGAATACCAATAATATTAAATATATTATAAATCTAAATTTAGGGAGAAATTGTGGTGTGATAAAGAATTAGAGGATAAAATAAAAGTAAGACACTACAAGAAGGTGGTCAACCCTAATCTATAATATCAAAAGTATCTCTCAGTTTTGACTAGCGTAAAGAAGAAAATCAACATTGCTAAAATAAGAATAAACTCTCTTGAGTTTCATGGTGAAACTGGGCAATGAACAATTCCCAAAACATCGTGGGACGAAAGAACCTATCATCTTTGTAACACTAAAAGGGTTGAATATCAAAAACACTTTCTCTTAGAGCACCTCACATATACCCAAATTAGTTCACAGTTTCAAAATATTTTTCACAAAACTAACCTTGTTAACCTTCTAAGTCATCAAAACTATGGTGATCTTGGAATGCTTCTCTTAATGATTTTCTAGCATAGAAATAAATTCTAAAGAAATCTAAGTAAGCTCTTATCATTCTTAAGGTCTAATTGACCAATTCTGGTCTCAATGGACGTTAATAATCATTATCATCATCATCACATTTTTATGATAATATTATTTTATAATGATAATGGCAGTGGTTATATTTTGTGATACCAACTTTGGCTTAATTGACCTTAAGAAGATTACTAAGAATTTATTTGATTTGTTTTTTTTTATGATTGAAACTATTGGAAGTTCTCTTTGGTTTTTATGGTTTGACAAATTATAAAGCTGAGTATGTTACAAATATTATGAAATCAAGATTTAATGTGGGCATAGAAAAGGTATTATAAATGAAAGTGATTTTTATCCTCCACTTTCTTAATGTCACAAAGATTACATATTCTTTCTTCCCATGGTGTTTTAGGTATTTCCAATTCCAAATTTTAGTAATAACCGACATAAATCTATTTTAGCTTTGCATATATTAAGCTATGATGGATATACACCACTGTGATATATATTGGCACTCACACAAAGTTGATGGTCGAAAAAGTGGCAATGGGGTGCACAAGAATGTGCACACATAGGAACATCTGCACGGTATTAGAAACATGCACATATTCCTAATCCTATAGCCTTGGTTCTCCCTGAACCACCAGACACACTTGCCAACTTATATTTTTAGGAACATGTGCACATCCTTGAGAAGGAGTGTTCATGCACTTTAGAACACATGTGCATTCCTAATTAGAAGCACACATGCAATTCACAATGCATGTGCATTCCTAAGTAGGATCACACACATGTTCTAAAGAACATCCACATTCATGCTGCAATATCCAGGGCCTTGAGACCCATACCTAGTGCTAAAAAATGATAATGGTACCTATATACCTAATTATGGAAAAAATATTCCCTTGAGAGGTCACTTGTGGTGGTTCAAGGTGTCATTCATGGCCTCATAAACCTGGAGTCTTCCTTTAGGGACGAACTCTTTGGTTTGATCCCCTGACCATATACAGGGTCTAGAGACTCATACTTAATTCTCAAAACATCATAATGATGACAATCCCCCATCTAGAGACCAATGATGACTATGCCCATTCATGACCCTTGAGTATTAGAAGCTTCCTAAAACCTCTAGAGGTTAGGTGTGGTAGTTTTAGGCATCATGTTTGGCCCTAGATGCCTAGAATATTTGTACTTAGGTTAAGTCTCAGGTTTCCCCCCTTGGCCATATCAATGCATTGAGACCCATACCTAATTCTCAAATCCTTGTGAGGGAACCAAAATCCTTTCTTAGAGGCCAAGGATACCCTCTAGAGGTCATGTGTGGTGCTTCGAGGCATTATGCATGGATATACATGCCTCAAATATTTCTTTAGGACCTAAGGCATGGCCTTCTTCCCTATATTGTTTCTAAGACCTTGGGACAATATCTACAACCCAAAACCACCTAGTGGCACCGACACCCCCAACCATAGGCTATGATACCCTTAAGAGGCCATGTGTGGTCATTCAAGGAATCCTTATTGGCCTTGGATGGATAGAAGATTCCTTTAGGGCCTAAGGTTCATGTTTCCTCCCCTAGCCATTCCTAGGGCCGCAAGATCCATACCTAGTGTTAAAACATTCTAATGGTACCTATATACCTAGTTAGAGGTAAGCGATAACCATAATATGTCATTTGTGGTGATTCAAGGTGTTGTTGTTAGCCTTAGAACCCTAGAAGATTCCTTTAGGGCCTAACTCTTGGGTTTGTTTCTCTAACCATATCCAAGGTCTAAAGTCTCATACTTAATGTTCAAAACCTCATAATATTGAATATCCCCATTTGGACACCAAGGATACCCTTGAAAGGTACTTTGTGGTGGTTCAACATGTTTTTGTTGGCCTCAAATGCTTAGAAGCTTCTTTTAGGACCTAAGGCATGGGTTTTCTCTCTTAATAATGTCCAAGGACCAAATACCCATACCTAGTGCTCAAAATATCCCAATGATTCTCATATTCCCATTTGAAGGCTAAAGATCCCCTTGAGAGGTCATCTATGGTAGTTTTAGGTGTCATTCATGTCCCTTAAGCCCTAAAAGCTTCCTAAAACCTTGAGAGGTTGGGTGTGGTGGTTTGAGGCATTGTGTTTGGTCCTAGATGCCTAGAATTTTTTTACTTTTACTAAGGCTTGGTCCCCCCCACCTCGATCATATCAATTCCTTAAGACCCATAGCTAATCCTCAAAACCTTGTGAGGGCTCTTACATCCTTTCTTAGAGGCCAAGAATACCCTCCATAGGTCATATATGGTGCGTCAAGGGATTATTCGTGGCTTTGGATGCCTCAAATATTTCTTTAGGACCTAAGGCATGGACTTATTCCGTATACTATTTCTATGGCCATATGACACATACTTAATACTCAAAACCACCTAGAACACTAGTACATATTGGAAAATTTTCGATGTTCTATTTGCGACATTATGGACAAAATTGGCCATACTATCGAAAAATAGAGGAAATTTTTAATTTTTTTCTCCATACTGCATGATAACATCGCAAGTGTGATGTAATACAAACACATGTCACTATTGCGATGAAGACGTTGCTATTCCAACACCATTGCATTTTTGTCTCTCTTACGACGTTGGTAAAATAGTCGCCGCAGTCACGACGTTATGGAAACTAGGTTTTCCCCCTCCCAACGATCACCTAGTATTTGACCAAGTTAGATTTGACTTGGTCAACTATCGTTGGAACTGCGACGTTATAAAATCTATAAATATGTTTCATTTTATGGATGTTGCGACAAGTTTTCTATAATAATGACACTTCAAAAAGGGTTTAAGTGGGCCTTCTTGGCGAAAAAGAAAACATGTATTTTTTTTCAGTATATGTCTGTGGGAAAGAATGTCATAAAAAATTAGAGCTGGGAAAAGAACTAAAGAGGGTGAAAAGGGTGACGCTAAATGTTATTTCCCTTGAAAAAATTGTTGTACTAGATGTCCCGAAAGAGTATTAATAACAACAACTAAAAAACATTGTAGAAAATATGGGCACATGGATGGGGGATCAAATGAATATCATCGCATGGTAATTAGCTATATATACATTCATTATATATTTTAATATTTATTGTATTCTCAAACTTTTATATTGTTTTATACATGCACTATTTTTTCATGATTGTTTGTAATTATAAAGTTAGATTCCCCCCCTAACTTTATGCACAAAGCACCAGGTAGTAGCAGAAATGATGTTGTAGTACAAGATGAATAACTTGAAGCAAATAATGAAGATCAAGTTAATGATCCCATGGAAATAATAACATAGTTCAAGATGATGAGACAAATCAAATGATCCAAGACTTATTCGGTCATCCAGATGAGGATCATAGGGACAATAGTGATGGTATTTATGATGAACCTCTGATTGAAAAGGCAAATAAATAATTTTATAAAGGGTCAAGAGAAAATATTTTCTCCACTACATTGTTGTTGGTGAACTTGAAAGTTACGAATCATTTGTCGAGCACTTGTATGACATAGATCTTAAGGTATGTAATATGTTTCTTCACATCTACATAAAGGTTGAATTTTCCCCATTTGTTTTAGTGTTAATTAATGTGTAAAATAAAAATGCAATATTTACAATTACTATTCTTTACATTAACTATTTATTTTTTATGTTTTAGATTGTTAGGTGAATTTCTGTTACCCTCGTGAAATATTTTACCTCGCACATATCGAGATTTACATGTAATTATGAAAAACATTGGAATGGAGTATCAAAGTATAGATGCATGTCCTGATGATAATATTATATATTATGGACAACATGCATTGAAAACATAATGCCCGGTATGTGGTATCAGTAGATATCGAACTGATCAAGTAACAAAAATGGTCCCTCGAAAGGTTCCCTGACATATTCCTATAATTCCACGTTTGCAACAATTTTTCAAGTGCCAAAGTATAGCACAGTTTATGGATTACCATGCACGAAAGGGAATTAAAGATGGTGTTCTTCGAATACCTGCAGATGGTTATGCATTTAAGAAAATTGCTTCAAAATGGCCAGAATTTATAGATGAACCTCGTAATGTTAGGCTTTCATTGGCAATTGACGTTGTAAATCCATTTGGAGAGCTTCGGTCTGCTTACTCAGTGTGGAATATTTTTTTTATCAACAATAACACTCCTCCTTGGATGCCAATAAAGAGGGAGCACATAATGTTGACAATGATTATTCCAGGTATTTGTTTACATTAATTTTTCGAATTTAAATTTTTTATTTTTCTCTTCTTTTGCATAACATGTTTTATTTATTTATTTATGTATATATACATACCATGGTAGTATTTTTGTGTAATTTCAAACAATTAGGTAAGTACCAATTTAAATATATGAATGTGTATATCAAGACTCTTATCGACAAGCTACTAAATTTATGGGAGGGAATCACTATTTATGACATCTGTAAATCAATTGGGCAGAAGAGATTTCAATGTTGTGGAATACTTTTATGGAAAATTCATGACGCCCCAAGACTAACACATTTTTTTGGTATGCAACGTTCCATATTGCACGCTTGAATAGTATATAATTAATTGAATATATCATGCATGTTGTTTAAAACATCATTTTGTATATATATTAATAATTCACATTAATCCATCTGTTGCAGGTCTTCAAACAAAGGGTAAATTTGCATGTCCAGTTTGCGGTCCTAAGATGAAATCTCGTCGGTCAAAAAGTTTAGGAAAGGAGGTGTTTCATGAGTATAGACACTTCCTCTCTAAGAACCATAAGTATCATACTACTAAAAAATATATTTTCAATGGGAAACAAGAGATTGGACTAAAACCACAAAGAATTACACCTCACCTATGGAAGTTGACATATGACAGAATTAATCCTCGAGGTATGCATTTTGTTTATGTATCGTAAATGGAATCATGTTTTGAAATTTTATGTTAATTATTCATTTTATTTTACTGCATTTGATAAATAGTGTTCTAATTTTTTTTATGCATCATCAATGTCGTCGTCATGAAGGTAGTAATAATGGGCTTCCATGAGGAATGAAATGTTATCCCAGTCAATTCATGAGATTCGTTACTATAAGGACCTAAAAATAGTTCATTTATTTGATACAATGCATATCGGGAAGAATGTGACAAAAACATTAGGCAAATCATAGATGGCAGGAGGGATAAAGAAAAAATTGTCAAAAATTGTAATGACATTCGGGAAGCCAATCATGCAATGCAAAGTGTGATTCGATCAAATAACGATGGAGAAAAAAATAACCTACCATGGTTATTAACAGAGCAACAAAGCAATGGTGTAAAAGAGGTCATTCAACAGACATAAAGAATATCTTAATGAAGAAAGGTGAATTTGATTGGGTAAAAAAACATTATTGGAATACCTTCATTAAGGTAATTAATCATTTTAGTATTCATATTTATATATTGGTCGTATACATTTTTTGAGATATTTTTATTTTTTTGTCTAGTTTTAAACAAGTAACGATTCATTTTTTATTGTTATAGTGAGTTCTACCTCTATCTCTCCCAAACGACTTTGACAACAACCTCAAACAAGTTATATATGATCTTGAAAAATACACGAGGTAAGTAGCTACAATATATATGCAAAAACAAATTCAAATTTTTTTTGTACTTAATAACATGTGTTTTGCTTGTAATGTAATATGTATTTATATGTTTTGTTGAAACATGTTATTTTCTTGCGTCATGATCTATAGATGGTTTTCATTGAAAGAAATCCATGAATATGATATAAAGTATTGGAAGAGAGAAATTCCTTGGCTAATGTGTGAAATGCAAAAGTATCTACCTCCATCATTTTTCAATTCACAAGAACACTACCTCATACACCGAGTTGAGGATATTGAAATGTGTGGACCTGTACACACAAGGTTAATGTTGATGGTGGAGAGGCACTTGAAATCATTGAAGGCTTCGGTTAGACAAAGAGCATGTCATGAGGGTTCTATGGTGGAGGGATATATGATATATGAATCCATGGTGTATATTAGTTAGTATCTTCCTAAATTATCAGAACAAGCTATGCATGCAGTGGATTTCATTTGGGATGTGAAATCCATCAAAAAATTTGAAAGGGAGCAATTGTTGGGGAAAGGTACAATAAAGAAAGTGAGAGAAAATTAAATTGTGGATATTTTTAATAAATATAATTTTTTAATTTTTTTTGTGTATATGATCATACTCATTTAATATTTATTCTTTCATAATTTATTAATATTTACCATGGTTATAACTAATATTTAATATTGGTGAATTGTGATTTTTTGATCGGTCAGATGCTCAAGATTGGGATGCACTACATTTATACATTGAAAAAAATCTTGACTGGATGAAGGTATGGATTGATAGATGTAAAGAACATCATGGCGGTAGGTTATCATGGAAATAATTGTCTGATTTGTTAGAGAAACTCGTTGTAATGGAGATTTTGATGTTACGCAGAGGGAAATAGATTTAGAGTATTGTTTGAAAGATGGAAAGGCAAGCAAATTCACCCATTTTATTTAGTTATTTTATATTATATTAATATGACTGTAGGTGTGTTTTTTTCATATTATACTTTCCAAGTTATATAAATTTGTTTATTATTAATTGACAATGCATCCTTTAAAAGTCTGGCATATTGCAATTGAAAGACCACAAGGCTATGTGGTGAAATGGTCATAAATTTCGCATCAAACAGTTGGATGAAACCATAAAAACTTCTGATAGTGGGATAACTGCAGTATTCCAGGTCACTAATGTTTCCTTGAGGAGTGACAGACGTCCTCGAGAATCTGAAAATAGATACTATGGGTTTTTGAATGATATAATTGAGTGTGACTTTAATTCCTTTAAATTAGTTTTTTTTCGATGTCAAATGGTATAGGTTACAAATGCATGAACATGATAAGGAAAGAACTATTATTCAACATTCCAATGAATTTCCGATGATTAAAACAATAGTTTTTGAAAAAACAAATGATCGCTATGTTTTTCCAAGTCAATGTGAACAAGTCTTTTACTCAAAGGTTCCAGGTAAGAGGGATTGGTCATTTGTTGTTAGATATGATCCAAGAGGAAGGCCATTAAAGTATACTATAGATGAATAAGATTATATTTAAGAAGAATATGATGTAGATCTTGAGCAAGAAGAATATGGCTTGGTAAATGAAGAAGATGGAGAATATGAACCAAGCGTAAGTGACAATGCACCATTTCTTGATGATGATATCGATGAAGATATGCTAAAAAATGACATTGATGATGATGATGGTATTTCCAATCCCTTAAACATTGTTTATGAACCGAATGATGATACAAATTTAGATTTAGATGATCAAGAAGAATATACATAAGAAGGATGAGGTATGTAACTAGATATTATAATTTGTATGAATTATTCTCTTTAAAAAAAATTTATGTGGGTTAATTACATTTTTTAAAGTTTTATGTCATTTTTTTATATCCTATGTTACATGTTGTTAATTGTTGTTGTAATCAATATTAAGAATTGAATACTTATGGGAGGGTTGTTTGAGAAAAGTTCCAATTGTTTTACAATTGATCAACAAATATTTAAAAACCAAATTAACCTATAAACCAAACTAAATTAAATTAACCTATAAACTAAACTAAATTAATGACAACAATATTCAGATTGGTGATACAAACATGAAAAATGATCAAAAGAGGAATGATGGAATAGAGATAAATATGGAAACAAAATGAGATGGTAATTATGAATTCATGCACATGCACATGAATTGTTATAAAAAACTGGAATTCGTTAATGAAGATACTTTCATACCACACTTTTCTCTAACTTCAATGGTTTGGATTGTGGCTCTGTGTGCCCAAATTATCTAGTTGTATCAATGCCCATGGAAAGGGACTGATTGAGTGCTTTGGAGGTTAGTTCATGAAAAGGGGCCAAAGAAGACATGGCCATGTGAGAACTGAAAAGGAAAAGGTTACCAATGAGAATACTAATTAGATATAAGAACATGATCAATGTTGATTACTATAATAAGTGTTGATTCTCGTCAACCCCGCAAAGTGGCTAGTTAATGGGGCCAACATTGAAATTCTCTCAAAAGTTTCTTGTAGTCATTGCAATTTGACATGGTTTAACTAAATGCATTCCTTGATAGTATTGGAGGGTTTGAAGACTCAAATATTCCTTATATTATACCCACATAAGTGAATGTTTTGTAACTAGGTTGCCAATAAGTGGAATATGGTCAATAGCTTAGATGAGAGAAAAAATCAAAGATAAGATCAAATAATTGATGAAGCTTGGCCAATTTATCAAGTACTTTTTTATTGAGTATTGATGTGTTTTGAATCCCCTTATAGTATTAGGAATATACCACCAAGAGCTTAGGTCGTGAAAAGGGGTCAAATAAGGCATGGTTGTGTGATAACTGAAAAGGAAAGGATGAACAAAGAGAAGACCAATTATATATAGGCACATGACCAATGTTGATTCCTAGAATAAGTGTTGATTCACGTTGACCCTACAAAGTTATCAGTTAATGGGGCCACCATTGAAATTTTATCAACATTTTCCCATAGTCATTGAAATTTGACATGGTTGCACTAGATTCATTCTTTGACGGTATGGGAGGGTTCCATTCTCAAATATTACTCATATTATACCCACATAAGTGAATGGTATGTAACTGGGTGGCCAATGAGTGGAATATGTTCAATAGATTAGATGAGAGAAACAAACAAATATAAATCAAATAACTGATAAAGCTTGTGCAATTTATCAAGTACCTGTATATCGATTATTAATGTGTGTTTGACAAACTTGTGATATAGTCCATAAATATTTATTGAGGTTAGGTCATGAAAAGGGCTCAAATAAGACATGGTTGTCTAAGAATTGAAAAGGAAAAGGTGAGAAAAGAGAAGACCAATTATATATAGACATATGACCAATGTTGATTACTATAATAAGTGTTGATTCTCGTCAACCACACAAAGTGACAAGTTAATGGGGCCAACTTTGAAATTTTATCAAACTTTTCCTTTATTCATTGAAATTTGACATGGTTTCACTAGATGAATGCCTTGACAGTATTGGACGGTTTCAAGAGTCAAATATTACTCATATTATACCCACATAAGAAAATGATTTGTAACTTGGTGGCCAATAAGTGGAATATGGTCAATATCTTAGATGAGAGAAAAAAATCAAAGATAAGATCAAATAGTTGATGAAGATTGTGCAATTGATCAAGTACTTGTTTATTGAGTATCAACGTGTTTTGAATCACATTAAAGTATTAAGAATATACCACCAAGAGGTTAGGTCATGAAAAGGGGTCAAAGAAGACATGGTCATGTGAGAACTGAAAAGGAAAAGGTGGCCAAAGAGAAGACAAATTATATATAGTCACGTGACCATTGTTTATTACTAGAATAAGTGTTGATTCTCATCAGCCCCATAAAGTGACCATTTAATGGGACCAACATTGAAAGTTTCTCAAACGTTTCTTGTAGTCATTGAAATTTGACATGGTTGCACTAGATGCATACCTTAACAGTATGGGAGTATTTCAAGACTCAAATATTACTCATATTATACACACATAAGTGAATGGTATGTAACTGGATAGCCAATAAGTGGAATATGGTCAATAGCTTATATGGGAGAAAAAAAGAAAGATAATATCAAATAAATGATGAAGTTTGTGCAATTTATCAAGTACTTATTTATCGAGTATTAATGTGTTTTGACAAACTTGTGATATAGTCTATAAATATTTATTGAGGTTAGGTCATGAAACAAGGTCAAAGAATACATGGACATGTTAGAACTGAAAAGGAAAAGGTGACCATAGAGAATACCAATTATATATAGGCACATGACCAATGTTGATTACTAGAATACATGTTGATTCTCGTTGACCCCACAAAGTGAGTAGTTAATGGGGAAAATGGTGAAAGTTTCTCAAATGTTTCATGTAGTTAGTCAAATTTAACATGGTTGCACTAGATGCATGCCTTGATGGTATGGGATGGTTTCAAGACTCAAATATTACTCATATTATACCCACATAAGAGAATGGTTTGTAACTCAGTGGCCAATAAGTGGAATATGGTCAATATCTTAGATGAGATCAAAAATCAAAGATAATATAAAATAATTGATGAAGCTTGTGCAATTTATGCAGTACTTGTTTATCGAGTATTAATGTGTTTTGAATCTCGTTAAAGTATTAGGAAAATATGAAAAGGAGGTTAGGTCATGAAAAGGGGTCAAAGAAGACATGCTCGTGTGAGAAATAAAAAGGAAAAGGTGACCAAAGAGAAGACCAATTATATATAGGAACATGACCAATGTTGATTACTATAATATGTGTTGATTCTTGTCGGCCCCACAAAATGACCAGTTAATGGGGCCAACATTGAAATTTTCTCAATCTTTTCCTGTAGTCATTGAAATTTGACATGGTTGCACTAGATGCATGCCTTGATAGTATGGGAGGGTTTCAAGACTCAAATATTACTCATATTATACCCACATAAGATAATGGTCTGTAACTGGGTGGCCAATAAGTGGAATATGGTCAATAGCTTAGATGAGATCAAAAAACAAAGACAAGATCAAATAACTGATGAAGCTTGTGCAATTTATCAATTACTTGTTTATCAAGTATTAATGTGTTTTGACAAACTCGTGATATATTCAACAAATATTTATCGAGGTTAGGTCATGAAAATGGGTCAAAGAAGACATGTTCGTGTGAGAACTGAAAAGGAAAAGGTAACCAAAGAGAATACCAATTATATATAGGTACATGAGTAGTGTTGATTACTATAATAAGTGTTGATTCTCGTCGACCCCACAAACATACCAGTTAATGGGGCCAACGTTGAAATTTTCTCAAACGTTTCCTGTAGTCATTGAGATTTGACATGTTTGCACTATATGCATGACTTGATGGTATGGGAGGGTTTCAACACTTAAAGATTACTCATTTTATACCCACATAAGAGAATGGTTTGTAACTCGGTGGCCAGTAAGTGGAATATGATCAATATCTTAGATGAGATAAAAAATAACACTCAGGCTAGCCCACTAGGCTATGTATTTGTCCATTTCTCTTGGGGTGATAAATAATTCTCATTGAAAATGACCCTATCTAGTTTGAAAAGGTATTTATATACATGACTTACAAACTTGACATCTTGGTCACTAGTAATGATGAGGGAGTCCATGAAGCTTATATATGACCATAGAATTTGTAAACTGGGTAGTCAAAGGGATGGAATCAACATCCTTGGTTAAATAGCTAACTACCATAAATAAATGATGCTTACAAACTTGAAAAACTTGTAATATATTCCATATTGGCAAACTTGTGATATAGTCCATATTGACATACTTGAAAAACTTGTGATATATTCCATAAATATTTTTTCACACCTCTAATATTTGGGGATGGACTTCGGATGGAGAAGATTGAAACATGGAAAATATTCCACTTTATTAAATTGGAAAGTGTCACATTATTCCACTTTATTACATTGCATTAGTAAGTGCTTCAATATGTTATAGTGGAGTTTAATCTTAGAAAAAACTTGGCACCATGTAGCTCATCCATGAAACAATTAATTTGAACCAACGAAAAATTATTTTTTGAAATGATTCCATTAAGTGGGATATAATCAGTATAAAGGAAGTAAGAATCACCCTTTTTCCTTGTCAATATATATATATATATATATATATATATATATATATATATATATAT
>CBVK0100096707.1:992-12562 GCA_900067695.1 Picea abies | reverse complement strand
TTCGGTCATATCTGCATGCAAAGTCTGAACTCTATTTGCTAGTCCATAGAGAGATTTCCCTCACAACATCTACATATAGTTGGTTCTTTTGTAAAAGATAAGTTCCATGATTCTTATGTTTTCACTGTTGTACTTAAATGTGTGTGAATTATGTTTATTTTTCCACTATGTTAATTATCCGTTGGATGCACATTTATGGATGAACGTACTACATGTATAATTATGAATCTATATGAATATGCATGATAGTACTTAGTTGGCATGACTATAGCATATGCACAACATACCTATTATAGAATTTTTATTAAGAATATTTGTTGGGCATGTTAAGTTAGTTTCTAGAGTGGTAACTTATGTGGTGTGGCCCATGTCAGAAACTGGGTATGCTAAATTTTGGTATCATATTTTTGGTTATATCTTTCAGGATGTATGGGCTGAGAACCAAACTGAAATAGAATAATTCACATATCTGTCATGGAGAAATTGGGCATAGTTGGGAAAAAATCCCAATTTTGTAGTGGAATTCAATGAGGAAATCAATAGAGGATCATTGAATTTATAGTGTAGGGGTTGAATTGAATGTAACGAATCTAAATTAGTGATAATAAGCTAAGTTACAGAGCTTCCATGGAAGCTGGAAAAATAAATTATAATTCTAATCATTTTTGGAAATTTTGAAAATTTGAAATTATGGAAAATTTGGGGATTTTCCATACAAATGATGTGAGGGCTGAAGTGGGAGTGACATTTGGTTTTCAGATGACAAGTGGTGGTTGAGGTAATGACATGTTGAAATTCATGTGCCAACAGATCATACATACATGATCAAAAGGCTCGATGGTAGAACCAAGGAATGGAACCATGACCATCTAGAAATCTGTAGTTTCCAATAAATGGACCTTTTAAAAAATATGTATCTCGGATGCCTAGAACCTTGTGGAGGAACCTTAATATATAGATGATCAAGAATCCATAAATTGTAAGTAAAGTGGACTTCTTCAAAATGTTGTATCCCATACATGGAACCAATGGTGGAACCTCGATCAGAACAATGGATATCCAAAAAATTCATAAAGAGGAATTTTACAAATGTTCAGATTTCAGATGTGGGACTTAGTAGAGGAAAATGAGTTGGTGCAGAACTCGTTGGATGGAACCTAAACATACAAAAATATGGAAGAATCCATAAGTGACATTTTTCCAAAAATGTTGAATACCATATCAACATATGGTGTTAGAAGTGTCGTGTTAGCTTGTTGAGTCAATATCCCACATTGGCATGACATGTTAGAGGATAAAATAGTATAGGGACATCGATAGAGACATGGTGGAAGACCTAGGGGGTGATAATAGATGGCGGAATTGGGAGGGGGAAATAGGACCATCCAGAAATTTGAAAATCTAGAAATTTCCAAAAAAAATATTTTATAGAAAATATGGATGTCAGATGCCAGATGGTGGAATGGTGCAGTGGAACTCAGGCCATCCAAAAATATGGAAATATGGGATTTCGTTTAAATGGATTTATTTGAAATGTCATATTTCATATGTGGAACCAACACTTAGTGGACCTTTGCGGGTCAGTGATGTCATGGTGATGTGGGGGCCATGTGGGGATGAAATGGATACCACATGGAGGTTACATGGTGGGATTCAAGTGATAGAGCCTTGCCACTAGGGCCATGGTGGCAGGTCATTGGATGAAGGATGGATGGTGGAACTCAGACCATATGAAAATCTTGGATTTATTAAAATGCATCTTTATGGAAATGATGGATTCTAGATGTAGAATCATGACATGCAGTGGAAACTTAATCCAAGGTAGAAAGGTGGATTCTAGGTGGATGGACACGTCACATCAACATGGGATCCAGGTGTATAATTCCCTAGACAACGCAGGGAGTTAGATATAACATGGAAATTTCAAGTGGAGGCCTATCATTAGAGCAGGTCAGTGAAGGTGGAAAAGTAAGAATATTCCATGTGGAAATCAGGGTAATGATGGGACCTGAGTTCATAAAGGGGGACATATGGAAATATGAGATTTCTGAAAAATGGACCTATTTAAAAATTCTTGATTCTAGATGGAAAATATCTTGGAGGATTGCGAGTAGAATTGGGACATCTAGAAATTTGGGAATCCAAATTTCCTAAAATGAGGGTTAAGAGAAAATACGTTTTTTGGATGGGAATATATTTGAAAAAAATAAGAAATTTGAATGGGTGAATATCTAGGAGTTTCAAAAATATAGATACCCATCCCTATGTTAAATTGTGAAGCGACCAAACTATACCTCCAATGTGGAATATAGGGATGGCATGGAATCATCTTAGGGTGTTGCATGGAATACAAATGACAAAAGTGGGATCCTCTTTCTTAGATATGGTCAGATTCATGCCAAGTGGAAGAAAAATTCAAGTGCACATCAACCCTGACCAAGTAAAAGAAGAGATAGAGAGGGAGACAAAAAAGACAAAGAAAGAAGGAAAAAAGGGAAAAGGAAGAAAGAGAAGAAGGTCTGAAGGATGATGGGGCAGGGCCAAGTGACCAAGGATATGATAGGGTAGACATGGAGCAAGACATGTGGACCTATTTTCCACATCAATCGACACGTGTCATGCTATGTCAATATGATTATGATAGACAATATTTGGAAATTTTTCTTTTCTAAGTACGAGAAAGATTTGTAACTTCGGGAAGTTATAACTTCCTACTCAGAGATCGAAATTGAGAAAATGAATTGTCATTGGAAAGATGTTGGAGAGAATAATTAGTGTATCCACCCAAAATTCAGAGATGGATACCAATTTTCTCTAACAAACAAAAAGAAGAAATATGGTGGCCTTTATGGATTATAAATGATGTGTGAATTATTCTAGAATTTTTTTTGTATCTGATCTAACAATTTTCTATTGGTTACACATTGTACATACTTAAGGTTATAGGAAGAATAGTGCAGTATTAATATCATTGAGATAGATTATAGTGAGGAGGATGAAGTCAAGGGGTTGAATGTCAACTTGCAAAATGCTAATACTGAATCAAATGGGAACAGAGAAGGAAGAGAAACATTTATTGATCTAGTGGAGACAATAAAGAGTTGGAAAAAAGAGGTGTTGAGCTACACAACTAATAATGAGAGGTTTATGAAATCTTAGGAGAAATAAAAAAACATAAATACCAAGTTGTTGTAGAGATTGGACAATTTTCAGAAAAAATATGGATAAGGAATCAAATTCAAGGAGGGCATAGGATCATAGATATCATACCAGGATGGAAGAATCTATAATTTTTGGTAGACATCAACATCACTCACCAAGACACTCAGTTGCAAGGTCACATAATTATGCAACAACATAAAGCACGCCAATTCTTTCTCCTATTAGGAAACATAAGAGGAGGATTGGACTGGAAGTGCTTCAAGGGGAGGTGAAAAAGATAAAACCTCCTAAATTTGATGGTGATCATAAGAAATATGAGGATGAAAAGGTATGGTTGATAGGCATGAGGAATTACTTCAAATTGCACAATTATTTATCACAAGCAGAACCTAGAGCTGTAATATACTAGCTAAAAGGAAAAGCATCAATGTGGTGGGACCAATGCATGCAAGTCAAGCACCTTGATGAGAAGAAAATCATTTGGACAAAGTTCAAAAATTATTTTTAAAGGAGTGTGATAGGAAGATGATGGAGTTATTTTAACTCAATCTTGGGAGTATGCCTACAGATGAGTATGAGAAGGGGTTTCTAGAGTTGATAAGGTATGTTGACTTCATCAAGGATAAGAAAGTCAAGATACAAATATTTATGAGTGGGTTACCTTAAGTTTACAATGATAATATACAATATGATGAGCCCAAGACATTGCACGAAGCAATAAGGAGATCCAAATTCCTTTATGGTCAACATAGAGGATCAACCTTTTAGAGAGTTTGGGTTGACAAAAAGAAACAAAATATGGAACAGAGAAGGAAAGGATTCAATCCAACTTTCCTCAAAAATAATTCCCAAGGAAAACCAACATAGAATGAGCCTAAGATGTCAGAGACTTTGGGGAAAAGACCAAGACAATATCCCATTAAATGTTGGGGATTTGAGGATATCACATATACAAATATTTTCATCACATAGGAGAAAGGAGGAACATGCATAACATTTATGAGGTTGATACAATGGAGGACAGGGGAAAAATCATCCCAAGGATTTATACATCCTTGACAACAAGAAAGTTGATTTTTAGTCTCATATGATTGAAGTTTATGGTAAGATTAACAACCAACCTATAGAAATTTTAATCAATTCAGGAGCTATCCATAGTTACATAGATCCTAGCCTTGTTGAAATATTTCACTTGCAAAGAATCAAGCATGGGAAATCATGGTTAGTTCATCTATCTATAGGAGCTAAAATAAAAATCAATGAATTGGTTAAAGATTGTGAGATGGATATGAATGGAGTCAACAAAAAATAATATTTATACATCATATCATTAGGTTCTTATGACTTGCTAATTGGTATGTATTGATTGTACAAGCATCATGTTTTCTTAGACTATTACAAAAAGGCATCCATTTGTATTGATGAATAAGGGAACCAGAGATCAATCCAGGGAATTCCAAGAGCAATAAAAATCATAGACATTTTATCCTTACAACCGAAAAGAATATTCAAGAAAGGATGTCAAATTTATGTAGCTCACATGAAAGAGGAAGCCAAGGAAAAGGCGCCAAGTCTTGAATATTTTGCAGTCCTAGGAGAGTTTCAAGATGTCTTTGGATAAATATTAGGTTTTCCACCTAAGAGAGATATTTATTTCTCCATTGACTTAATTCCTCGAGAAGCTCTAGTGTATAAGACACTTTACATGATGAGTACACTAGAGTTAAAGGAACTGCAAATGCAGTGTGAAGAGATGTTGAATAAGGGGAACATATGCCCAAGTGTCTCACCTTAGGGTGCCCCAATACTATTTGTAAATAATAAGGATGGGACCTTACAATTGTGCATTGATTTCAAGTAGATGAATAAGGTGACTGTGAAGAACAAGTATCCTTTACCAAGGATACATGGTCTTTTGATTAGCTGAAATATGCCAAGGTATTTTCCAAGATTGACCTTAGGTAAATATATCATTAGGTAAGGATTAAGGAGGGAGATATAAACAAGATATCATTTATGAAAAGGTATGGCCATTATGAATTTATAGTGGTGCCATTTGGGTTGTCAAAAGCACCAGTTGTATTCATGTGTTTGACGAATGGAATTTTTAGAAAGTACTTGGACAAGTTTATCATTATTTTCCTAGATGACATACTTATTTAATGTAAGTCTAAAGAGGAGCATGAAAAACACTTGAGGATGGAATTACAAGTGTTAAGGGAGCATCAACTTTATGAAAATCTAAGAAAGAACTCATTTTATTAGAAACATATCCATTATTTGGGTAACATTTTCTCGGAGGAGGGCATAATAGTGGACCCAAATAATATTAAGGAAATCATAGAATGGAAAACCCCAACAAATTTCATAGAATTCAAGTCCTACATGGGAGTTTCAGGCTACTATAGGAGATTTATCAAAGGATTTTAAAATATTGTACATCCTATAACTTCTTTGCAGAAGAAGCGTGTGAAGTTTGGATGGAATCCGAAATGTGAAGAAATTTTTCTTCATTTGAAATATTTGATGACAAGTGCACCATGATCAAATATTGTTGATCAAAGTAAAGACTTTGTGGTGTGTTTCCATTCTTGTAAAGAAGGACTCAGTGGTGTCCTTACCCATAATGCTCATGTTGTTTTCTACGAGTCTAGGAAACTCATGGAACATGAAAGGAACTATGCCATGTATAATTTAGAGTTGGAAGTCATTATTCATGCATTGAATATGATAAGGCACTACCTCATGGGTAGGAAATTTAAATTGAGTATAGAAAACAGTTTTCTGAAGAATTTGTTTGAGTAGCCAACTTTAAATGCCAAGAAGGTAAGATGCTCAGAATTCCTCAATGAGTATGAATTTAAAATAAAGAATATCAAAGGAAAGGAGAAAAAGGTGATTGGCGCACTCATCAGGAGGGTGCATAAGATGCATGATTCATCCATAATCATGTATGTTTATGATTTAAGGAAATTTTTTTAGAAGAATCCAAATCATATCAGCAGTATGTGTTTTCAAAGGAGGCATTACAAAAAGGTAAACTTTAGCATAATTTTAAATATTAGTATTGAAATAGGATGAAGTCCTCATGTATAAAGGTAAATCATATGTGCCTTATACACGGGAGTTGAAAAGTATTGTGTTGATAAAGATGCACAATGTTCCTTATGTTGGGCACCCAGGTTATCAAAAGACTATTGTAGCTATCAGAGACCAATATTTTTGGCCAAGAATGAAGAATGATGTGGATGAGTATTATCCAAGTGTATATAATGCCAGAAAGGAAAATTAGAGCACATACATCCAGTTGGATTACTGCAATTGTCGAATCCTAAGTGGAAATGGGAAGTGGTGACAATTGATTTTATTACTAGGCTACCAGAGAAATGAAGCAGCATGACTCCATCACGATGGTGGTGGATAATTTTACCAAGGAAACTCATTTTGTGTTGGTGAATATGACATTTTTGGAACGCAGTGGAAATACCTAGGATTCAACATTAATTCACTGACAAAACCCTAATATATCAACCCTTTTGTCATCACCCACAAGAAGGTGAAGTCTCACCCAAGGTATCTATGAGAACTGTAGGAACCAGGTTTATGTAGTCATGAAGGGATGTGAGGCATTAATAATAACCATTATCCTTAACATTTAGTCATTATATGTTATACCATGTGCACATAAGCATATAATAAATGCATAATAACAAAAGTAAATCATATGCGCACATTACATAGAACAAACAAACACATCATAGGATAACACAAAGACACCATATTTAATGTGGTTCACCCAAGATGGGATACATCCACAATGACCGAATTCTTATATTATTATTATTCAGAATCATGCCTTACAAAATATGTGCACTGTGCTCATAAATGATATCTTAGTTATACCCCAAAATTCCCTTGTCGTTCGCACATATAGTGCACACTTAGCTCTTCTTAGTCACTAACATCAATCACACACCACTTGCTTTAATTCTTAGTTACGAATTTCTCATTACATTAACTCATCCTTAATTTTGACCCAAAAACCCTTACATATTTATACATTTACATTAGGGGTTAGCTCGTTATAAATGGAAAAAAATTCTTAACAACTTCTAACTAACTTCCTTCCTCTGTGTGTTGATCCTAAAAATGCGCTAACTTTTTTTCCTTCCTTTGAATGTGCTACATAGCTCCCAAGACTAGTCCCAATATGTTGTTGTGTGAAAAGGGGGTTATGAAGATGGAATATGATTTCACTAGAAGCTAGGTTCCTTCGCGCACATAGGTGTACTGGGGGATGAACAGGGTATGGTCAAAGTGTATGAATAAGAGGGGCACATAAGATAATGAATAAGGGATAGATGGGCTGAGAATGACAAGAGAAGAAAAATGTGTGACAAAATAAGAGATTGGAGTATTACGCAGTGGCAAAATATTTTGGTACAATAGGAAAAGGACTGTAGTTGATAGAGATGAGTAGCATAGTGAGATTGAGGAAAGAGACACTTGTGTAGTACTACAAATTGAAGGAATACCTTGGATAGAGGAAAATGAAAATAATTCTCATCTCAGTCCAATAGAAGGATATCCATAACATCCCAGCAACCCCACTCAGGCCAGACTCAATGCCAAACCCACGACCCCGTGTGTGTCTCTGAGAACTGAGGTAAATCTGAAAATTTGTCACTTGTAGTTAGTGAAGGAAGAAAATATATCAATGAAGGTAGTCGTGGTAGTGGAAGTAGTGTGACCAACCAACTTCAGGTAGTGTCACCAAGGAAGAATATTGTGTAGTACATGATGGCAGAAGTAGACCACACTTTAAGAATGCATGCCTCTCACAGAGTAGGGATAAAAGATCTAGAACAATACTTGTTTGTTTGTGAAGAAATATGGACAATGAAAAATGTCTAGGATGACGATGAAAAAATTGCACAGTTATCAACGACATTTAGATATTGCGTGTTACTCTAGTATATGAAGTATTAGTCCACTGTGCCTACGAGACAAGCCATAATGTTGGCAGACATCAGGTAAGACTTGTTAAAATAATTTTATAAACCAATGTCTGAGTCGCAATGTATAACGGAACTAAAATAGATCAAGTAGTTGTAGAATGAATCAGTATGGGATGTTGATCCGATATTCAAGATATTGAAGGATCAAATGGCCTTCCAGATTCCAAATGAGCAACATAGGGAATGGCTCATTGCGGGATTGTTACCTCATATACAATGCCCCTTGATGCAAAAGAAAAACTGAGTGACTCGACATGAGCCACAGGTGAGTGTTTGGGTCCTATTGGTTAAGGGATTTTGGGACTAGTATTGGGAGTTGTGCATCACGCACAAAGGGAGGAAAATAAGGTATCACATTTTTTGGATCAGTGCACACAAAGGAAGTAAGTTAGTTAGAAGCCATTATGAATTTTGGTCCATTGATAATGGGTTAAGCCCTAATGTAAATGTATAAATATATAAGGGTTTCGTGTAGAAAGTAGTATGTGAGTATGAGAGGATGAGCTTATGGCAGAAAAAAAGTTGTGTGTGATAGATGTGAGCAAGTAAGAAGAGCTAAGTGTGCACTATATGTGTGAACGGTGAGGGAATTTCAGGGTATAATGAAGATATCATGTATGAGCACAGTGCACATATTTTGTAAGGGATGATTTTGAATAATAATATGAGAAGTCGATCATTGTGGACATAGCCCATTTTGGGTGAACCACGTTAGATACTAGTGTATATGTGTTATGATGTGTTGTGATGTGTTTATTGTTCTATTTATTGCACTCACTTAATGAATGTTTGGTTAATATGAATATGTTATTTTCTCTTATGTTTCTGCACACATGGTATAAGATATAATGAATGAATGTTAAGGATAATTTTTATGTAGAATGCCTCTCATCCCTTCATGACTGTGGAAACATGATTCCTGCAATCCCCACAAATACCTTAGGTGAGACTTCATCTCCTTGCAGGTGATGCCGAAAGGGAGAATATCTTAGGGTTTTGTTGGTGAATTAATGTTGAACTTTAAGTCTTCCCACTACGTGCCAACATACACATAAGGTATAAAATATTGTAGACATCTACATAAGATAAATTTCTAGGATTCATGGTGTTCCTAAGGTAATTATGTCTGAAAGAGATCCCAAATTCACATCAAACTTATGGAAAGGGTTATTCATTGTATTTGGAACAAATATGAACTTTAGTATAGAATATCACCCAGAGACAGATGGGAAGACATAGAGAATCAATCAAGTTTTTAAAGATATATCAAGAATGTATGTGATGGGCAAGCCTTCCAGGTGGAATAGTACCTCCATTTGGTGAAATTTTCATACAACAATGGGTATCATTCATCATTAAATATGATTCCATTTGAAGTGTTTTATGGTAGAAAGAGAAACATGCAAGTGAGCTAGGTTAATCCAACAGACATATCAGTGGTTGGCCCTGAGCTACTCAAGGATATGGAAGAGAATATGGCTAATATGAAGAAGAACTTGAAGGATACAAAGGACATGCAAAAACTTTATGTTGATAAAGGTAGAATGAAAAGAGAATTTATAGTGTGTGACCACATATTCCTGAAAGTGGAGGCCAAGAGAAGTTCACTGAAGTTGGGGAACTTATCAAAGTTGGCATCCCATTACTGTGGGACATTCAAAATCCTAGAGGGGATTTGTATTTTTGCATACATGCTAGCATTTACTGCATCTATGCATGTGCATAATGTTTTACATGTCTCAGTGCCTAAGAAATATGTTCTTGATGTTAACCATGTAATTTATTGGATTGGTGATTCAGGTGGAGCAAGAAGGATACTTCTAAGTTCAGTCGATGTGCATACTAGACATAAATGTAAAGGTGCTCCAGAATTGAGAAATAGGACTAGTAAAGGTCTAGTAGACCTACTACAGTCCTGAAGATGCTACATGGGATCATGAGGCCACAATGCGGGAGGAGTACCTGCACCTTTTTGGAGCTACTAGGAATTTCATATGAACCTTATATTAAATGCATTGATGATAGTGGAAAAAATAATGGGGAAGGTAATGTAATACCCCAAGTGGTAATTGTGTAAATGAAGGTATACCTACTCATATAGGCTAGTGAGCCAATATGGTATTTAGGCCAAAGTTCCTTGTATGTATGAATTTTTAGACCAGGGTGCCTATGCGATATTAGGTCAGTGAGCATGTCTGTTGTAGCCATGAGACAAGCTTTGTATTTGTAATCACACTATTATATTAATAAAAATACATCATTATTACAAACCTAAGGATGAAAAGAGTATGGGGAGATAGGGCTCCATGAGAGGGAAAGGGGGCTAAGGGATTTTAAGAAGGGATTAAACAAGGGAGATAAGCTAAGGAATATAAGAAAATATTCCTAAAATTCGAAGACTAATTTTTTTTTATATTTATACTAAGTTTGTAAGGGAGGGGAATAAATTACGAAGTGGGATCAATGGATTTCCTTGTATAACAAGTGTCATCAAATGATCATGCATTTATAATGTTGTGTTATAGTGGAAAGGGAGGATTATTGGTTGGACCATTCTACTATTGAGGGAAAGGGGAGATTGTTGACCCTAGGGAGAGTTCAAGATAGAGAGAAGAATTTGAACCAGAACTAAAAGAGCAAGCTGAGACCTATGAACATAGTGAACCTGAGAATCCTAGGTGGATTGGGTAGTATTTTCTCCTCGGGTTGCCTTGGAAAAGGATGAAACTACAAAAGGGAATTGTTGGGAATATTTTTCCCTATGCGCTAGCCTAGTGGGTGTATGTAAGATCCTTGAGAGAAGCCTTGTGTTTCTAGTGCCAAAGAGCTTAGTGACTTATTGGGTAGCCTATTGTTGAAGCACTAGAAAGGAGGTGGGACATCCCAAGGGACTTTAGTGGAAGAGAAGCATGCACATTTCCTTGGGTGGGATTGATGGAGGGGAATGAGAGGATGTGAGGTGGAACTGCTACTAGATTTGGTGCCATTGGCCTTGCCTTAAGCTGTGAGTTCCTAGACCTTAGTTGGTCTCTATGAGTTCATTTTCCATAGTGAAGTTATATCCCTAGCTTGGGGTGACCTCTTGTTGAGAGAGAGAAAAATAGTTCTTATGACCAGGAGGAAAGTCTGAGGCCTGCAATTATTTGGTGTTTTTCTAAAATTTAAGTGCCATGATTATTATTTTTTCACTATTATGCTTAAATGTGTTTGAATTGTGTTTATTTTTCTACCGTGTTAATTATTTGTTGGATGCACATTTCTAGATGAATGTCATGCATGAATAATTATGAATATATATGAATATGCTTGGGTGCATGATTGTAGTTAGCTCGAATGACTGTGGCATATTCATAACATACTTGTTACATAATTTTTATTAGAAATATATGT
>CBVK0100096702.1:0-16307 GCA_900067695.1 Picea abies | reverse complement strand
ATGCACTTGTTTATGGTACAGGTTGATTACAGGTTGTTTGGATAGGTTATTGTGATAGGGTATTTGTATAGGTTTCATGCATGGTTGATGCATTTGTTTATGGTACAAGTTGAGGTACAGGTTGATGTATGGTACATGTTGGCATAGGTTATTGGTACAGGTTGTTGCAGGTTGATTACAGGTTGATTGGTACAGGTTTAAAACAACATATCTCACAGTGATAGTGTGACAATGGTTTCATCATTCTACTTATACGTTAGGACGGTTGGACAGGGCAAGGATAGGTGGTTGTAGCCAGATAACTTAGGGGGTTGTAGCCTCCTTTTGGTTGTAGCTAGAGAACTAGGGAGTTGGAGCTTCCCTCGGGTTGTAGCTTGAGAAAATAGGGGGTTGGAGCCTCCTTCCAGTTGCAGCTGGAAAACAAAGGAATTTGGTGCTTCCAATGAATGCAATGCTTCAAGACATATAAGAAAAATCATTCAGTGGTTTTCTCCCACTTTGGGTTTCCACGTAAAACAATGGTGTACTGTGTATGCGTAAGATTGTTCATTTGTTCATTGCTTATTTACTCTACAGTTATTGGATGGTAATGCTACATTGATATAACACTTGGATTATTTGTTTAAAAAGGATTATATTGCTCTATTATTGATTCACCCCCCCCTCTTAGTAATCCAACAATGACCTGCCTAACTTCAATTTGTATGTATACCTTGAAACTCTATACCTCTCCTTTCCAATAGCCTTTAGCACCCAAATTTCTATTATGTATACCCTACATATTCCAATTTTAAATTCCAATTGCTACACAATAACATCCCTTCAAACTCCAACTACCACCTCCTTCTTCAATCTCCTCTTTTTTTTAAACACTGAGTGCTTAGAAATGCTCAGGATAGAATCCTGGGTGTAATTCACTCCAATTTGCAGGCACAAATATTCTAAATGGGTCACAAATTGCTCCAAGACACCGCTAATGCCTTCCATTATCCCACCTAGACTAGAATTTGTGATGGTGTATGGTTGATAATCCATCCACTATACCTTCATGTTGTGTGAGTTACAGACCTTACTCACTAGCATTAGGTGGAGGGTTATTATTGTTTCATGTAATTTGAATTGATATAGGCTCAACACATGTTACACATATAATCAATTTTCACCATTAACCATGTAATTATTCATAATAGTGGGTGTCTTAATGCCCCCAAAATATTTTTTTACCACCCTTTTAAACATTTACATAATCACAATTACAAGTTTAATCTTATGGAATTAATACCCTTGATTGCTCCCATTTATCTTGAAATATGCCCTGATCAAGCCCGCTTGCCATATTGGCTAACTCATCTTCTTTCTTATTCATTTTCTGAAGCATGTGATAGAACTCCACCTTTTCAAACCATTCTAGAACTTTATTTATCCTGTAGAAGATTTGTGACAACAAAATTTGGATTTGACTTATGTCTTTTCCTTATGCCTTCATGTAATGTTCTAATTTTTAATTCTAAATATTCAATGGAAATTATACTTATGAATTTATTTTCATTAATGGTACTTGGACCATATTATAGAGATAGCACCTCATCTTGATTTTTAGAAGATTTCCCTAAACCCCAAGCATAGGAATTTTACTCATTTCCTTTGGTCATCTAGGTGGATCTCGGTGGCCATCCACCTTTTCTACTGAATCAACGTTTTTTAGCCTATGGTTTTGATAAAACGTGATATTCACCCTTTTTATGGGGAATGTAATTTAGTTCCATATCCATTTTTTAATTACATCCATCATGTTATGATTGCCTAGGGGTCTTATGTACACGCCTACAACGTAAATGTAGTAGATCCCATCAAAACTCTGTAGTTAAGCATGTTTGGGATAGATTAGTACTGCGAAGGGTGACCTCCCAAGAATTTATAGTGTTTTACATTCCTAAGTAATTATGTAAACTTATACCAATTTATCCCACATGTATCATGGGAATTATTCTCCTCTCACTCTCTCATATATAATCAAGGTGAAGGAGTTCCTTTGAGAATGCAATGGACTGTGATGTAAATCTTGTTGAGAATGAAGAATAGCCAAAATCTATTTCTCTTTGGAGATAAGCTACCACCAGTCTATCCAGTTTGTGTCTACAACATTATTGATGTGTTTTCACCCATCAAATAGAGACCAATTTTTTTTTGGGTCAAACTTGGAAAGTTCTAAATAATATTCAATTGTTGATCGTGAAGACCCAACAAGTTTCCAATCAACTTCAATTTTCCAGTTCTTCATCATGAAATTCTAACAGGGATAGTTCCTCTTTGAAACAAAAGAGAAGGAAAGGAAATGATACTAAAAAGAAGGAAAATACTTATGCTAAGATTCTCACCGAATAGCCCTATGTTTCAACTCTATTCAACACTTTACAGAATCTAAAACAGAGTTCATATGCCAAAGATATGCTAATTTCCTAAATCATCCATATTTCCTTAATCATATCTATAGTTAACATTTTCATTTCCGTTTCCGTACTTTCACGTAACTCTATGACTTACCTCCCTAACACTTAGTCATTTTTCATGACTTGCCACATTTTACTCCTTTTTACATTAAGTCTTCCATTATGGATGAGGAATAACCTTCCTCTTCATTTACCTTTTTCCCTCATTCCCGTATCTAACAACCCATAATCCTATGACCCTCAATTTGCACCTTCATTTTCGCATCATCCAAATTGCACCTTAATTAGGTTTTACACTTAGTTAATTTATTGATCTTTGAATGCGGATGTGAGAGACCCTCCTTCCCCCATCCCTTGACCTCTAACCTGCATGACTTATCACTTATCACCCACATGAATTACATTGTTTTTAATCACTTTTATACTTATCCAATTCTTTGAATATGGATGCGGGACAACCTTTCGCATTCCCGTAACTCTGCCAACCTTCCTTTTAATTTTTTAATATTATTTCATTTAAATAATATTTTCTATCATAAGTTTACTTCTATTTATTTTGGGACACACCTCCCAATGACACTTGGAAATGAATACCAACTATACATGGACACATGGAAGATAAGTGTACCTACCCCCGGGTGACACATGGATGGGCAAAGATGATGGGATAGTGACTCGGCATGATGATTGAGCAATTATGTGGAAGTCAAAAGATGCTTTGTGCACAAGCTATGTATAATTTTATGGCTCTCTCTACTTCATTCAAAAACAACATGGAGACAAAATTTATTCATAAACATTGCATGATAACCCTCCCATAATGCATGTGGGATTAAGAAAGTCGAATTTGTAAATCAAAGGCCCAAATTTCACAAGGACAAATCAACAATGGTTTAGTCTCCATCTTCCAGAGCTCATAACTTTTGATCCCGACGTTCAATTTGAGAAAAAATTATATTGTCGGAAAGGTAAAGAGATGAAGAAAAAAATGGAAGTGGTTTCATTGGCTGAAATATAATTTATCATGACTCAAAAATTAAATTACATTTGTGACTATTTTTGGGCTTGAATACAAATTATTTTCAGAAAATGATTTATTTAAAAACATTCTTGAGCTTCTAAAGTGGGTCTCAATTGATGGCCCACATATATAAGCTCGCAAGGAGGGAAAATAAAACCTCAAACCTAACTAAAATGTAGTTTCAATAATATGAAGAAGATATTATAAAAGAGAAGAAGAAGTATATTCAAAGGGTTGGCAGGGGGTTGTTAGAGAGTTAGTTATAGAGGTATTTTTTCTAAAAACAAGTTTGTTGCATTTACAAATATTTTTGAATTTCTCCTTCATATTCCTTTCCACTCAACTCTCTCAATATTCTTTCATACATTCCCCAATACATTTCAAGTCCAGAGGAGCAAAGTCCCTTCTTGTAAAAAGTAGATTTAATTTTTTTTAAGTTTATGTAATTGTCATTGAAATATTGTTGAGGTTGTTTCATCCCTCTTGTTTCAGACATTGTTAATATTATTTCATTTTGGATATTATTATTAATTTCTCCCCACAGAGAACTATTTTGGGGCATTACATTAGTGATTTTTCAGACTTCGAGTTTAAGACATGATATTTCAAATGTATTGTCCATCAAAATCGTTTTTGAGTTGTAATGATGCAATCCTCTAAAGTTCTTTGATGACCTCCCTAGTTTATTTTTTCTTTAATCTTGCAAAGACATAGTTTATTATGTATTCACATAATTTTAAAAGAAAAAAAAAATATTTGTCAAAAGAAAACTCTATACAAATCTCTTTTAGTTATATTTATTCACTTTATTTTCCATGAGTAAGATGATGTGCTTAATGAATAAATATACTAAATGAGAGATTTGTTGGAAGATGTTTTGGGGTTTTCTCTTTATCACTCACTCATTGCATTCATCTAGATCCATACAAAGAATCTTCCAATATATCAAGTGAGGAGAACCACCTCTATAAAAATGAGGCAAGTCTTTCTTGTTCCCCGCAAGATTTCTCTCAAATGTTGGTCATTTTCCATTGACATAAAAAAATGATCAACAGTTTTTGTCACCATACTGGGGAACGATTTGTATTCAATAAATATGATACTTTTTAGGACCAGATATTATTGGAAAACCAAAAGTTGCCTGGTTCATGTTTTGAAGAAATATTTAGAGATTGATTTAAGATGAATTGGGTTCTTGAAAAAATCATTCAATGATCATCAAATGGCCTTGAAGATATGTTATTAAAGTTCCAAGAAAAATTCAGTTATGAAAACTTTTGCAAAACCAAAGAACCATCCAATATTTGGGAGGATGAGCTATGTGATGACTCCATCATTAAGACTCCAAATTTTGAAGAAATATGCCCTGGCGACTCCACCAAAAAGATTCCATAATTTCAAGAAGATCTATATGATGACTCCTCCGAGGAGTTTCTTTCATGTTGTGATGATATTTTTCCTTGCGCACCAAGCCCAACAAAATGTTTTCAAGTTATAATAAATGGAGAAGGTACCCAAACAAAGAAATGGTTGCACAAAATTCCACTCAATTTGCAAGGAGAAGTTCATCCCTTGACAAATATCTTCATGGACAAGTTTCCCATGTTCTTTGGAAATACTTTAGAGGATGCAAAGAATCATTTGGTTAAGTTTGATAATGCTTGTGATATTTATAATGTGACTGAATATGATTTTTCATGCCAACTATTTATCTTAACTCTAAAAGGAAATGTTAGTGAATGGTTTTATTCATTTATGCCTGAAACCATCACTAGTTGGGATGTATTAGAAAAATTATTTGTCGATAAATATTTCCCAAGGAAATATTCATATTCCCTTTTCTTGAAGTTGGTTGACATTCAGATGAATGAGGAAGAGACAGTCAAATATTTCACTTTCAGATTTTTGAAATCCCTTCATGAGATTCCTCAAGAAATGTTTCTAAATGATATCATCATTTTTAGTTGTTATGAAAATTCCTTTCCCATGAATTTGAGATTTTTATTGAAGCAAGAGGGAAAGTGCAGTTGGAAAGAGTTAATGCAGTGAGCTCAAGTCATTGAAAGAAATGTTCATGAAACCGGTGTTAATATCTTCAACTTCCTAATATTGTTCCAAGGCAATGGAGGAATGGATTTAGAAGAACAATTTTATGAAAAATGTGAATGTTTTTTTACATCAAATTTTGTTCCTGAAATTGAAAATGAGAACCCAAATGTCTCATTTCGAGAAGAATGTTATCTTCCACATGCTCCATGGGAGGGAAATTTCAACCTCTCATATGCTCAATTTGAGAGAATCATCACAATGATTTTAAGAATGGATTTAAAGATCCTCCATTATATATACACTAGGATTTCATTCAATATAATCATGGTGAAAATGTTGCAGTAGGTTCTCAATTTCCACAACCAATTTATACAAATTCAAAAGAGGAGTTTCTACATTGGATGAACAAAAGTGATGATAAAATTTATCACTTTACATTAAATATTCAAGCTATTGATTTCTTGTATGGAGTAGAGTTTAATGAAGAAGAAATATTACAAGCATCAAAAGAAGAAGGGAATTTGAAACAAGAGGTTTCAAGGGTGGTATATTTCATTTATGAAGACAATAAGATTGTTGGTGAACAACAAAATGCATCCCTATAGTTCCCCACAAATATTCAACAACAAATTATTTTTGCAACCTCATTATGGAAACATGGTTATTGTATGATGAAATAATATCTACAGAACATGGCCAATGAAACAACATTCTCAATCATGGTTGGGAGTAATCAGATGAGTTGGCTATGTACATGACTACATTGGAAATGTTCTTACACTTCAGAGTATCATTTCTCTCCAAGTAGCTTAGGGTAGGTAAGTTTCATGTATATAATATTGTTATGTGAGTGAAGTTTTCCAATAAGAAATTATCGGATCAAGATAGTGGATTGGGATGACTCCATAGCCCAATGGATGAAGCAATATAGTCTTGGTATGGGTCCCCAACAACCCACATTTGGATCCATATGTTGATGTATCTCCACCCATCAAATAGAGACCAAATGTTTTTTTGGGTCAAACTTGGAAAGTTCTATATAATATTCAACGGTTTGTCATGAATACCCAACAAGTTTCCAATCATCTTCATTTTTCCAGTTCTTCATCATGAAATTCTAACAGGGATAGTTCCTCTTTGAAAAAAAAGAGGAGGAAAGTATATGATACTAAAAATAAGGAAAATATGTATGCCAAGATTATCACTAAATATCCCTATGTCTCAACTCTATTCATCACTATACATAATCTAAAACATAGGTCATCTGCCCAAGCTATGCCAATTTCCTCAATCATATCTATACTTAACCATTTCATTTCCATTTCCATACTTTCACGTAACTCTATGAATTACCTCCCCAACACTTAGTCATTTTTCATGACTTACCATGTTTTACTCCTTTTTACATTAATTCTTCCATTGTGGATGTGGGACAACCTTCCTCTTCATTTACCTCTTTTCCTCATGCCCATGTCCCGCAACTTGCAATCTCGTGACCCCAATTTGCACCTCCATTTTCGCATCATTCAAATTTCACCTTCATTAAGTTTTACACTTAGTTAACTTCTTGATATTTGAATGTGAATGCAGGATTGGTTCATTTCACGCTTGTGTTCTTCTATATTCCTAACGCTGGGGATTTTAGGCCCAGGGTTCATCATGATTTGACCAACAAAAAATCCAAAGCATCGACATATCAATATTCAGTCAAGGCCGAAGAAGGTCTCAACCGAGACGTAATGAGGATCACAAAGACCATCTGGTATGGTGATAGGGATTAAGGACTACATACACAGGGATCCATCTAGGATAGCATTCATGTACTCCATTAACTACAACTTACTATTATCAATATGTAAGATGATACACACATATATCCAAACAACACATGAGTGACACATGATAGATCGGGAATATTGTATCTTTATTACTCCCATTCCATAAAACATAAGCATACATTAAGAAAACTATATTCAACAACAACAGGGTCTCATGTCTTCTTTAGATAATTCCTTAGAATTAAAACACAATGTGCCATGCACATTCTTCTAGACCTCAGACATATGACAGACTCATACTTATATTCAAAAGCATTACAACATTACAATACTACAAAGGCTCAGAATGATCTCGACACACAACAAACAACAACTCAATCAATCCTCTAAGTGAGTGTCTAACTCTATTTCTAATACCACTGCCTTCTTTTATAGATTTCTCTGCTTGGGATCTCTGTCTCTTTTAGATCTACTCCACTTGTTCTACTGAAAAACTACCTTGCATTCTTTTTGCACCTACCTGTAGTCCACATAGCCTTCTAGAATTGAGGAAATATTAACTTCCTTGCTAACTCATCTTTTGAAAACTCCATTCAATAATATTTCTTGATGATTCCTCTCTTGATTCTGGCATGCGTCTTCTTCATTTTTGGCACAACTGACAAGGCTCAGACTGACATGCACTTGGTAGAATTAAGGATTGGAATGCAATTTCAAAACCTGGTCCGACATGCACTTCTTTTCATTTTCCCCCCATTAGCTTAGGCGCACACAAAACTGGAATGAGAACACACAACATTATTTGTGCGCATGTGTGATATGAACCCAAAAATTTGGCTTCCAACAATGCCCCACGACTATTACTTGACTTGTTCTCGATCCAACTCCCTCATGGAATTACCACCGCAATGGACATGACAATGCTTCTGAGTTCCTGCAAAAAATCCTTAAACTAGCACTCGATATCATTAAGGTATCCCTAGAGATCATGTGTAAGAAGAACAACTGCCTTGGATTTGACTGTTGTGACCTGAGAAGTTGTTAGGTTCATTTTGTTGATTCTCTCAATGAGAGGGATGGCATAAACTTGCACGTATGAGAGTTTCATAAAAAATATCAAGGCCTTATCGACCACATAAGTGGTCATCTCTAATATACTATGTTGTTCATCATGAGATAAAGTGATCTCCTTTGTTTTTATTGCAATTTATAGCATCACAACAACGCACACTCCTAGAGGAAAAGAAGCCAAATATCTATTTTGTTGTGCGAACTCAAGCTCTATTGAACGAACTTGATATTTGATTGTAGATACTTTTGGAGGATTTTGGAGGTGGGTCCACAAGGTGAAGCCACCGTCAACCATGTGAGATAATAATTCCACCCTACATTGGCCATCATGGAGAGTTTCTTGGGATGACTTAATCATCTGAAAGAATTGAGTTTCAACTATATTTTTTTGGTGGATTGGTGGAAGAAGGGCAATGAGTTTTGAATCTAGATTCTGTAGGTGGGCCTTTACAACCTAGAGTTTAAATATTGAATGGATTTCATGCCACTATGTATAAATAGTGGGAATCTATGCATATTGGTTTTCCAAAGCTCCAAGAAGGTCGGTGAATGTTATACTTAGCTCAGTGTACTAGGCCTGGGTGACTGCATGTGTTGGACTTTTTGTTTCATACCTCCTTTGTAATGCTTGATGATATTGAATCTCCTTTTGATATTTTTCATGTGTCTGATTATGCATGGAAATGTCCACTTGGTGCTAGAATTGTAACTATACATGAGCTTGGTCCAATTTGTAGTTACTCTCACTTAACTCAGAGAGTAGGGTGGTATCACAATCTTGTAACATGGGAGTTGGGATTCATTCCAATGGGATACCACCACCATTGGTATCTATTGTAAGTAATATTGGGGGTTCCACTCTAAGGACCCAAGTAGAGGCACAGGAGCTAATCCTAGAAGTCAGTGGTCGTGGAGTAGTGTCTGGTATAGGTGTTGGTCCCCCAAGTTGTTGACAGAGATGGTCGACGTTGCGAATAGCTTCCGAATAAAATTTATCGAATAAAATTAATTGCCATAGAAACAATTTTCATTTTAAGGCATCGATTAATGTAGTGACACTTGAAGCCATATGAACGGAACCCTACTATGTGGATGGAATGGTACCGTATAGGGATGGGTCGATCCACTCAATCAGGGTGGAATATGTTTTTTGTTTTGCGGGATGTGGGTCTTGAGAGCGCTTGATGAATGTATCATCTTTAGAAACCCTTCCATGGGGGACTATGCACTACGATTGTCTTTGTGCTGCTTCATCCTTCTTTTGTTCTTGATTTCACTTAGTGCATTTTTCTAGAGTATCGGTTTCCTCAGTGGGAAGTGGTTGTATATGGGTGGGACATTCAACAAATCCTTTTTGAATGTCCTCTTCCGTGATGTAAAATGATAGGAGTTCCATTTCATCTCCCCAATCATCACTGGGATAGATGAACACATTATGGAAAGTACATTCAAATAAAATATATCCATCATACCTATCCATGAGGGTATGCAGGATGTGCACTTGTGAAGTAGTTTCCTCAATTAGTTTTTGGTATTAAATATGAAACAACTTGTCATTGGATTCTTGAGTGCAAGGATCCTTTCTCTCGTGTAGTTGCAATAATTGGGGGGATTCAAAGGCATACCTACTTCTAGTAGGTCGTTCGAAACCCTGAGGGGGCCTCCAAAGCACCATAGGGAGAAGAAGTAGAATACAAATATAATGAAATTATTTCTCAGAGTCTTTGGATTCTAAGAAATCATCATTGAATGTATGTCTTCGACAATCCTAGATCTATTCTGGCTATGTGGTCTTCATAACAAATCCATCATAATTAGTTCGGTTGGGTTCTAGGGAAGGATATTGTTGGGTTAAAGAGGTTGATGCTTCCACTCACCATTATTATTATTGTTCCCTTCCTACTAAGATTGTGGACCCTTTTCTTTATAGGCCAAAATTGAATCGAAAAACAAAAAGTTACCAAGCATGTATGGTGAAATAACTAGGAGGTCAGTTAGGGGTGTTAAGAACTCAGAGTGTCATAGGGGAACCGTCGATTTTCTTTGGGTTATTTAGATTTATATTGTCCCAGCATTCCCATCAATATGTAAATGATTGGACGTTGTGTGAGATTCCTCCACTGGCGTTCATGATCCGTAAAACATATCAATCATTTTGCACTAATGGAACATGATGACCAATGCTATAGCCAAACGAGGGGGGCTCATACCATTTACTACTAATGGCCCTATTAATGGTATTTCCCACATGTATCGTATAATGGACACGCCATCGTCTTAATTCATGAGAAGACTAGGACCATAGAGCCTTAATTGTGATAGGGACATCTCCATACATGTGCAAGTGTGACTCTTTGAGGGAACCACACATGTTTCATGTGCACCCCAACGTGGGTCCCCCTTGGTTACTTAATCTTAGTGATCCCTAGTGGGCCGCATCGCCACTTCACTCATATCCATCCTACTTGTTTTTTTTTTTTCGAGCTTCGTTTGTTTTCTCAATGGGGTTAGTTGTGATGGGGTGAGCCGATGTTCTTTCTTTTTCCACATACTTTGTAGAAAATCCATTTCTTGCACATGCAACTCCTTTACATGTGTCTTGGAAACCCTGAGTTTTGAGGGAGTAGTTTTATTTCTGAGTAGCCTACGCAAGGCCTCTAAGTATATGTGGTGCGTCTGATGTCGGTGCATGGATATCCACCACCATTCACATGAACACATGTAGCTACGAATATACATATCAGGTCTGAACCTTTCCCGCATAGACACTTTGATCGTATCCCATTCACGATGAGGTTCCTGATGAGTGGCCCACCATCACTCAAGAATTCTAATGAGAACTGTATCAAGAGTGTGATCCCTATGATGTTAGGGAATGTGCTATATCTATTCAATAAATGTGTCCACCAGTTTTGACCCATCGTACCGATGGGATCCAACTTTTTCCTTGCACACTTTTGTGGAGATATGGGCGCACATTCTTGTTCTCACTTCATATAGATTTTGTTTCCACCTATCCATATCATCTTCGAAGTCAGTATCATAAGACTTGACACTTCGCCAACTTGATTCTCCATATGCGGTGGGGTTAATGTAATCCTCCATGTGCCCAATGATATTATAGATTTTTTCAATGACCAATCTCAGCACATCCTCATACAATGGATCATTGTATTTGTCTCCTTCATTCGAATCCAATGGGTGCAACTATGCACAGGGTGTCTACCTCAAAGGAAATCTTCGTATTCTTCAAATTAAGCACACCATTATTGTCAAATTCCCAATTGATTCCAAGAAACATGGGGTATGGATCAAAGTCATCTATAATATTTATGACCTCAAAGTCATCCTTTGCCTTCACCCCTTCTATACTCACTTCCACTTTCTCCATTCGACTTATAGGGTGGATCTTGTATTGGTTTCCCAATTGTAGTTGTATGGGCGAACAAACCAATTTTGGTTTACCCATCACCTCCCAGGACATCTTCAGTGGAATATTCATGTTAGAACCAAGATCTAACATGACTCCATCTATGTCATAGCCACCAAGCTTTGTTTTCATCTTGAATGTTCACCCAGTGCGCTTTTGCGTATTGACTTGGAACAAATCTCTTTCTGGTTAGGGAGTGGATATAGTATTCTCTTTCAACTCCTTCCCCATAAAAGTGGCTAGCATCTGCATCAACTTATTTGTAACATCGGGATCATTGAACAATATCAAACAACAATGTAAGAAATTTCTTACTTGATCCTTCATGTTTGTCTCGCAACCTAAGTCACAAAATAATTATTCACGCGTTGCATACTTCAACTAATTGATGTTCTTCAATTTTTCTATTCTCATCACATCAAAACTATTCCTTCATGTGCACTTCTTCCATAGACTTCTACATGGTGCACTGTAACTACTCATGCATGCAATCTTCCTCCAACGACTGTTGCATCATGCACTGTAGCTCCTCCCGAGTACAAGCCTCTTCTAGAAACCTTCATGTCATTCGTTGCACTTCTTCACGGATCTAAACCTCCTCCAATGACCTTTGTGTTGGGCATTGCAACTCTTCACATGATCTTTATTCTGTGATGGCTCTCTACATGTCACATAGAAACTTCTTTTGTTGGGAAACATAGAACTTATGAGGGAGTTGTGTTCCCTTTCTGATATTCCCCTTCGGCATCTACCCCGAGTTCTCAGCCTGTTCAAAGTCCCTTCCTGTATTGGCATTTCCTCGGGTTACCAATCGAACATCGACTTCCTCATCTTTATTCTTATTTATTCATGGATATGCATGCACCATATTTCAATGTGTCTTATTTTCTTCCCACTTCTTCACTAATTCGATATAGTCCTCTATGACATGCTCAGAACTATAGAAGTATGCACAAAGCACATGCAGTTTGGTACAAAACCTTGATGCATGTCCAATTTATCCAAAATTGAAATAAGTGGGGGGTCTATCTCCACCTTTTCCATATCCTCGGCCACAGAAGCTCCCATATCCACCTCTGGGACCTCCTTGGTATCTGCCTCTTTCTGCACTACCACAATCACCACCCTTCTATTCTTCCTGTACCCAAAATGCATCATGGGTATTATATTGCATCCACTGGAGTGACTGACAATTATTGACATCATATCCCATGGATTTACAAAAATCATAGAATGGAGTGTGATGCATCTTTTGATACTTATGCAAATTTGGTCAGTAGGGTGGTACATGGCCCCACTATTGGCATATCTCACACCATTTTGTCTGTCCACTTGGAAATGGACTTGACATGGTCGTCGCCACATAATTTGGAAAAACAGGGCACTCTTCCTTGAGATGCCCCTTAGAGCGACATGTGGTACACCAAACATGATAGCACACAACTTTTTTCTTTTCCATATCTTGCAACTACATCGTGAGGTTGGACAATTGTGATTGTAGCTACACCAATCCCACCGATGTTTATGTCCATCTTGGTGTAACTTCTAGGCGCATTGCAATTTATACCACCTCCGCTTGATTCGTCACCTTCTGCTGGGTGAGCGGGACTCATATATGGGAAAGAAACTCTGCAATAAACCACTCTCTATGTTGTGCATCTTGAATCTAGAACTTCATTCTATCCAACAAAATATTAAACTGCTAGTCATAATCCTACACAATTTCTCCTTGTTGTTTATTATTCTTCTTGATCTCAGTAATACACTGAGATTCAGAGTTAGTATTTTGAAATTCCTTTAGTAAATCCCTCTTGATCTCTATCAAAGACTTCATTTGTACCAATGGCATAGAGGCCTTGTACTTCATGTACCACGTCAAGTCTATGTCCCTGAACATAGTTTCCAACTGCTCAATATTTGTTTCTTCATCTGTGATCCTCTTCACAGACCATATTGCTTCGCACATGAGCCAATGTTGTACAACATCATATTTACCCATTCCATGGAACACGAGTAGTGATCCGAAATGATATTTTAAGGACTCATTTTTCCAGTCCGAACAACCACAGATCCACAATCTCTATTCTTCTTCTTTTTTTTACAACCACAACATTCATTACACCTCAAATCATCTTCAACCCAAAAATGTCTCGGCTACAAAAACGTTAAAAGATCAAGAATCATAAATCAGTTTTGCTAACAGATTTCTAACTGTTCAAATAACTGTGAGATGGAGCACTAGCCCTCCGATCATATTCAAGTTCACCAAATAACTGTGAGATGGAGCACTAGCCCTCCGATCATATTCAAGTTCACCTGCACCGTTGGATGAATTTATTATTCTTGCATTCATTTCAGCATTCCACTCTTCGACATTTTGAGATTTGTGTGAACAAGTGTCTCGACACTCCATGTCGCGATCCCTGAAGAGGAGCTTGGTTGCTATAGCTCTTTTCCTCTATCTCTCACTGATGTGACCAATGGTTGTGACCAAGGTCTACACAAAGAAATGTTTTTCACATTTCACATTTCGGCATTTCGGGACTTCGCATGTCATGTGGTAGAGTTTCTTGATGCTCCATGTCCCGATATCTGAAGCTATGAAATGGATTCGGATCAATGGTCCACACTCTAGATGATTCGACGGTCCATATCTCTTCGCGATTTTGCATATCGTGATTTCCGGGTTTGTGACTTCGGGACTCCTATGGCAGGAGTTCTTGACATCTCCATATTCTGATTTTTGAAACTTCAAAGTTATCAAACAACTCACACAACCCCCTGAGATGGACGATTGACGAGATTTTGGAGTTTTTCCTTTGGGCGTTTCGACATTTCGCATTTCGCAATTTTGGCATTCTTGTTGTTAAGTGTTCTTGAAAATTCAAAGTCCCGGTATCTGAAACTTCGAAATGGAGTTTACATCAGGGTTTCAAATTTTGCAAATTTGAGAGGTTAGGGAACCTCGTTCCTTTGACTTCCCAGTCAGCGAAATGACAATCTTTCGCCACATTGTCCTATGGACCCAATGATCCAGATCTTATCAAAATTTACGGGCCTTCATCATGCCTGATCAATGGTTTAGATCAATCCTCGATCTGACAGCTGAGGATATTTCAGGATTTCGCATATCGCGAGTTCAGGACTCATGTTGTAATGATCCTTGACATTTCTATCTCCCGATATCTGAAATACCGATAGCCAAAACTCTGAAATGGAGTTTGAACAACACTTTGATCTTGTCATTCGATCATTGTTGCAAATGACGATCTTTCACCACATGTCCTATGGACCCAACGATCCAGATCTTATCAAAATTTATGGGCCTTAATCATTCCCGAACAAAGGTTCAAATCAATCCTCGATCTGACAGTTGAGGATATTTCGCGATTTCGCATATCGCGATTTCAGGACTCCTATTGTAATGATCCTTGACATTTCTATCTCCCGATATCCAAAATCTTGATAGCCAAAACTATGAAATGGAGTTTGAACAACACTTTGATCTTGTCATTCGATCATTGTTGCACTACTAGTCTTCCTGAACTTATCTTTTTTTCCTTTTTTTCCATCGAAGCCATAGATGACAGGAATACTCTGATCTTGCCATCAATGACAAGAATACTTTTCTTGTTAAACATGCCAACCATCATCCTCTACCTTCTATCTAAAAACATGCCAACACTTCAGGTGAGACTTCCTCTCTTCAGAGGGGATGAAAATCTCAGCACTCTAGACTACACGACACCTTTTGTTGGTAACCTGAGAAGGACCGTGGTCTTAACAAACTCGCGCCAACAAAATGGTTCCATTGTCGGGACCTGTATTGAAAGGGAACTTGTAGGAATAATTCTACCGCCGATCCATAGATCTGGCATCTATCAATGGTGGGATATAAACTGTAACACCTTCATATGGAAAGAAGTGGAACTAAGAAGAAAATTGGTGGGAGTTACTTGGGAAGCAATCTTTTACTCAGAAAGATCAAGCGACCAATACGAAATTTTCTAGGTTAAATTCCAGGAAGAATTTTGTCCCTGGATCGAGAGACTCCAAGAAGCTCCAGAATTCCATGGATGGGTCAAGAAGATCTATGCGTGGGATACCAAAAATTTATAATCACTCCATAGGCTGTATTGTCCAGTCATGAGGGCCGTAGATTTCTGGGTTAATACCACAATAGAAAGATACATAATTGAATTTGCAACCGAGAACCACCAGTCTTTCTAGCGAGCCGAGGAATTTTTCAAGAAAGGCACAAGAGTAAGAGTTGTAAGAGATATCCCCCTATGTATTAATGCTTTCTTGATGGAGGAAGGGATGTTGATTATGTCCCCAACCGAGATGGTAGCATAAACACCCTCGCTTGGGCTAGGGCGAGACGGGGTGAGAGTCATGGAATAAAGAGAGGGGAAGGATTCTTTAACAAATGGGGGGAAACAACAAGAAAAGGATTCAAGAGATGAGTGAGCCTTGAAGAGATCCACCATAGTTGAGAAGTGGTGGCA
>CBVK0100096699.1:0-10147 GCA_900067695.1 Picea abies | reverse complement strand
GCTCTTCCGATCTCACCTCTTTGAAGAAAAAGCAACAGCTCAGAATGAAAGGGCAGATTGGGTCTTTCATATGCAACAGTCAAGGTGCTGGGGAGGAAGCAGATAGACTGCTAAAGGAAATGAAATTCTTTGTTAGTTTCACATGGCACTATGATCCGTGTGGGATAGTTTTCGAGATGAGGATAAAAAATAAGAATATCCCATATGTTCACATATCTAGGCCTAAGGTAGAAAAATTTGCCAACCAGAAAGAATGGGAGCCAAATACTTTGGTTGAGATAGAACAACAGAACCTCTCGGTCACTGTATCACAGATGACCACACCACAAGCCCCCAAGGAGAAAATGCCTAGGCAGGATCTGTCACCTCATGTCACTAAAGTATCATCTGAAGAGTCTCGACTACATACCAAGAGGCCAAAATCCAGTCCAGTACCCGACACGGCTGGTGAAAAGGGAATGCAATCCACTTCCAAATTGGAGGTTGATCGGTCGCTCCTCAGTATAAGAAACAAGTAGATCATAACCTAAATATTGCCAAAGAAGCCCACAGATACTCCACCAGTCAACCAGCTAGGCAAGACAAGACCAAAGCTGAGTATCTTTGAGAAATACAATTTGATCAAGAAAAAGAATCAGACTCCGACCAGCAACACATACACCCAGTTCTGGAAGAAGACGTTTACTACACGACACAGACTACTATCGACATTTGACACTGAGAAGGGCATAATGCACATGGCATTTCTCCAAGAACAGGTGCCAGACCCAAAGGTAATCACCGATTACAAAAGGGCAACTTTTGAATTCCAGACTAAGGACGTGCATCCTGCTGATCAAATGGATCTGCATTGGCAAACTAGAGAAATGGTTTTCTCCATGTTGGCACATGCTTCCACTGCTGCCTCCAAATTAAAAGTGTCTCTAAATAATGTCCAAACATAGTTGAAGTTGGAGAAAATATCATCCTTTGCCAAAGATAATAGGATTGAGACATTGGAGGAACTAGTCCTCAAGATCGGATATTATCACTCGAATGTGAAAGCAGTCGAGGATATGATCAAGAAGAAAAATACCGACATAATGTCTCTAAGGAAACAATTGAAGCTACCACCAACAGTAGACTCTCAGGTAAAGGAAATAGTGGAGACAGAAGGAGAAAACGATGAGATGCTTAAGTTGATCATGGAGCAGAATGCACAATTGACGGAAATGGAAGCTGAACTGGAGAAACTAATGAAAGAGAAAGAGCAGTCAAAACCCACGGAAGTCATTCCATTGAGTGCAGTTCCACTCTCAGGAGTGAGCACAATGTCACTAGCAAAAATACCATCGACAAATCCACTGACGTCTCTGGAAAAGACTGTTGAATTGGCTAAATCTATGGAAGAGATGAATCTGTAGGAAATAGAGATTAGCAGGTTCAAAAAGGAGATTTAGAACCTCCAGGAACTCAAATCTTCTTACCAAACCAGCTACTCCAAGGAAAAACAAGTGTGAGACCATCTAAAACAAGAGTTACAACATCTTTGAAAGTAAACAGTGGCAGGCAAAACACTGGCCGAAGTCAAAGAAAGTGTCTGGAGAGACATCACCAAGTCTATGAATGAAATATGACCAATGATATAGATTATGTTTGAGCAAAATGAATTGGTACAAATAAGTAAAAAAGCCATCGAGAATATTAGATTAGAACTCGGAGAGATGCCCACAGAGGCTAATGAAATCATCAAATTATTGAATTCTAAAACCAGAGAGTAGCTAGAAGATCTAAGAATTGGGGATAGAATGGAGACCATCCTTGAGGTCAAGAGAGTCCTGACAAAGAGAGGACTGATGCTATAGCTGGAAGAAAAGGTTTAGGATATGGACCTAGGGGTGAAAAGGTTTTTCAGCAAGATCAAGGCTATATAGAAGACGAGTCTTCTTGGTTTGAAGGTGATAAATGACAAATTGATGGCGCTCCCCGATTACAAAAAGAGACTAGCCGATGTGGCTAAGGATAGTTCAAAATTTTCAGGAATACAAGGCAATATCACTAAAAAAGTGCTCCTAGATGCTCTACAGTTGGACATCAGCATACAACATGAGATCCGGTACATCTTCATCATCAGGCCAACTTTTTCCAAGTACACAGAGATGGATGAAGTCTACCAAAGGTTACTCAAAGTCACCGTTCCAAGTCATCTTCGATAGGAAGATATTTGCAATTTGATTGAGCAGTCGATGAGCTATCCCATCCTAGTTAGCTATCCAGTCAGACGAGGTCATGCATAGGCCTCACCAATGGTTCACCCAGAAAACAACATGAAACTTCGACACATCATCAAACAGTTTCCTAGATTTTTGTAGTTTGTTAAGTCAGTTAAGTTAAAAATAGATTTACCACGTCCTGATCTTTAATGATAGGATTGTTTGTAATTTTGGTTATAAATACTTCAATTTTCGAAGTATTGAGGGTTGATCTTTACGCCCTGCAAGTTACCAGATTGTAATATTTTTCAAGATATCTTCCATTAATACAAAGAGGCATTTCCACAGGATTCTTACGTGTACTCATTGGTGATGTTTTCCTTTCTAAGTCAAATGTTATTCTTGCTTAGTTATCACACTGTTTTCTAAATCTAATCTTTGAAAGTAACGAACGTTGCAGGATTTATCTTTGTATACCCTGTTTCTGACTTTAAAAGATTTTAGTGTTTCATCTTTTGATTTTACGATAAATAAATTCTTAACTGCTTCTTTGTTGTAATTGACATTCTCGCCTTTTCTACTATTCCTCATTTATGCTGCTAAAAGAATACAACGATTGCATTACCTCACCCTGTGAAAGGTTTCTTTGTTTTATGGTTTAGATTTTATTTCATGATACAAACCCCATAACCCAATGGATGTGTAAATCTCTCTCAGCCAACCCAACGAAAACGACAACAAACAAAACAAACATATTTTATTTACCTAGCCTAATATTTTAAATTTGAAACATATCTAAATCATATAGAGAGATCCCTCTCTGAAGCTGGTAGGGCTAGATCCCAGTTTCAAAGTGGTTGGATAAAGTTACCTCCCGTAGATTTCTTCTTTTCTGAAAACCTCTAGGAAATTTATAGAGTGTTAACATAATGGAGACTCCACTGGGGATGGAACTGAACAAATTTTAACCTCACTTCTTCTTTTCCCTGGAAGAAAAGTTTGTTTCTAAAAAAATTGAAAATATGAGAAAGAAGTAATGTTTAGAGGTTGTTGAAAGCTTGTAAATATTAATTTTCAGACTCATAAAACTAAAAATATATATATATAAATCAAAAATAAATCTGGCTCCCAAAAGAGCTTATACTCGATCTCACCCATTCCTAGAACCTACAATAGCAACTGATAATCTAGAACAGTTACTCAGGAAAAAGAACATTGCAAAAGGTTTAGTAAGTCATAATCCCCTTCAGAGGTCCCCTTCTCTTCCAGAGGAGCTTGTTGCCCTTCAGGATCTTGACTTTGACATCCTTTTCGAACAAAGCCTGTTTAGAACAAAATCTGATAGCTTTGTGTCTGAAACCATTCTAGACCCAACCATCTTGCAACCATGGACTCCTGAAGTTGTATCTCCCACTGCTAAACCTCAAACCACTCACTCTGTGCTAGCTAGCCCCTCCTCATCCTCATCTTTTGTTACCACCCCACCTATCATCCAGGTTGTTGTCCCGTCCCCTTTTCCTATCATGGTAGCCATATATGCTCCCTTGGTATTGGCCGCACCTATTCATGCTATTCCCCAGGATTATCAAATGAGACTTCCACAGTTCGATGGAACAAGACCCTTGAGCGCACAACAACACGTTGATAAAATGAATGATTATTTTGATCTGTAGGAAGTAGATGAGGCTGATGTTCAAATGAGATTGTTTGCGCAAAGTTTGATGGGTGATGTTAAGAAACGGTATAAAGGTTTACGTGTTGCCTCAGTGCTCGACCTTACCGCATTTCAAAGAAGTTTTCTAGACATATGGGAGGTAAAGAAAAACCCTCTCCAAATCTTGTCAGAATACGAAAACATCAGAAGAAATCGAGGTGAGACAGTACAAGATTACTGCACCCGTTTCAATAACTTGTACAATGCAATTCCAGCCGATATTAAACCTCCACAAGGTTTGGCATTGATAAAATCCCCTGATGGTTTTGATGCCGATATGTCATATCAATTAAGGGAAAGAAACTCCACCACCTTGGAGGACATGCAAAAAAGTGCAATAAGTGTGGAGGCCAACCTGTTGGAAAAAAAGGCACGACAGAGGACAGAGAGGAGAGTCACAATTAAAGAGGAACCTTCCACATAAACTTCCGATTCCAAATTGGATTCCTTAGCCAGATAAATGGAAAGGATGATGGAGAGACTTACTGTATCTGAAAGAAACCCTCCTAGAGAAAACCCACCAGCTCCTCAAATTCAGAATCCCAATTTCAGAAGAAACCCTCCTCAAATCAGGCAGAGAGATCCTAGGGATCAAAGGGAACAGAGAGGTCCTAATCAACAGATCAGACCACCCCTACAAGAAAACTATGCCAATGAAGGAGATGAGGTAATTGAAGAACTGGAGGATACACACATAAACCTCATGGACATTCATGATAATGAAGCAATTTTCCTCACCTAGGAGGAACAATAACTTTTTCTTCTTTCTCAGACAAAGGTGAGTGAAGAAGTTGAAGAAACTGAACAACAGGCGTTTGGAAATGCCATTATGGAGGTGCACCAACATTACAATCTATGAAGTAAAAAGACAGATGGAAGTTCCCCAAAAAAGGTAACCGAAACCAAGAAAGCCCCCGAGCCTTCTATCGAGAGGATCCTTGAAAAAAGTAATGTTGAAGATCTAGCAAAAAGAAACCTTATGACTCTGAAAAGATCATTGCACATTGAGGTTTCATCAACTAACCCACCAAATACTTTTGGCTAGAAGAGTGTGGTGGACAAATCAGAATTGTTGAGCCAAAGTAGAGCACCTACACCTTTCAACCTCGAAGGGGAATTAGCCAAAAAAAAAATTCCCATTCCCCTTTTCAAGTTGATGAGAAAAGACGTTTACCAATCGTAGGTGATGAAAGCACTGAGCATTGAACCTGATATAGGCATGAAGGCCTTAACCGTTGGATCAACAAATCATTCAGATATTGTAAACCTTACCAATGATCAACCTAAACTCCTGTTCGTAACTGATGTGGATGGTTAGACTGACAATAGTGCTGTCGCTCCTTTTTACATCAACCTTAATATACACGACCTGATTCTGCATAATGCTATGTTAGATTCATGTTCTTCCCATAATTTGATGCCTAAAGTAGTGATGGAAAAACTGGGACTTGAGGTTACCAGACCTTACAAGGACTTACACTCTTTTGACTCCAGTAAAGTTAGATGTATTGGTTTGATTAAGGATCTATGTATCACCCTGGTTCAGATTCCCGCAAAAAGAATGGTCATGGATTTTGTGGTTGCAGACATTCCCTCGAAATATGGTATGTTTCTCTCTCAGTCTTGGGGGACCAAGTTGAAAGGTACTTTGCATTTGGATATGTTGTATGCCACTGTCCCAGTTTTTGGGCAACAGAGAAGACTATATAGAAAAACAATGATGAAATACATGGTTAGCAGCCAAGAAAAGACACATAACTATCCCCTGTACTCTACACATTCTGACCTGGATTCCTTTATCCTATATAATGATGGTGATATGGGAGAACAAATCACTCAGCTGGAAGAAGATACATCTGGTCCAAACGAACGCCAAGAAATCATCGAGGCAGAAAGAAAGAAAAATGTGATAACTGAAGAATTTCCAGCAGATTTCTAGAGCATGGACTTTGATGGGGTCTTAAGCAAAGAAGGAGTTGGAGCAGGAGTTTGGTTGTACAATCACAGATCCAGGTATTTGGAAAACCATTCTTACAAACTGAATTTTCAATGCACTAACAACATAGCTGAGTACGAAGCTTTGATGCTCAGTCTTAAACTATTGAAGAAGGTTGGTGCCAAACAAATCATGGTAAGGGGAGATTCCGAATTAATTATTAAACAAATCAAAGGTGAGTACGCAGCAAAACACCCCCGTCTCAAAGCCTATAGAAATGTGGTTTTGGATGCTATTAAATGTTTCACATAAGTTGATTTGCAGGTGATGCCTAGGGGACAGAATATTTTAGTAGATGGATTAGCTACGTCAGCAGCCACATGCAAGATACCTTTTCGTTCCACTCACCCATACACAGTGGAGGTGAAATGGAGACCAACCGTCCCAGACAACATCAGATACTAGCAGGTATTTGGTAATGATGATCAAATTGAAGATTTTCTACAATGTAAAAATGATTTCGAGTGTACAAACATAGACTTAGAAAATGAAGATGAAAATGTAAAAAGACCTGCTTTTGGAAATCATAGTGTAAATAAGATAGATTCAGGAGAGTTAGGTGAGGATGAGATAGAAGTTGATGTTTTGCATTTAAAATGTAATGTTTTACCTAGGGGTTTAGTTCCTTTAGAAGACCTATTTGATTTTAATGATGTAGCTAAAAAACCGAAAATTGAAGCCAACGGTCAAGAAGTAGAAGATTGTAATATAGGGACAGAAGAGAAACCCAAGATGGTGAAACTTTCCAAATCATTATCCCCTGAGCAGAAACTCAAATACATTGAGCTTTTCAAGGAATATTCAGACGTATTTGCCTGGGGTTACGAGGACTTGAAAGCTTATGACAACAACATCATACAACATAGGATTCCAATAAAAGAGGATCAAAAACCTTTCTGACAGAAACTTAGAAGAATCAATCCCAAGCTACTTCCCTTGATAGAAAAAGAAATCAAAAAAATGTACGATTCTAAAATCATAGTCCTGTTACTATTTTCCAAATGGGTTTCAAATTTGGTCCCAACCTAAAAGAAATCCGGAGAAATCAGGCTTTGCATCAATTTTCGAAATCTGAATAAGGTCTCTCTGAAGGACAATTACTCATTGCCAAAAATGGGCCACATATTACAAAGGGTAGTCAGATCCAGTCAAATCTCTTTACTAGATGGGTTCTCGGGTTATAATCAGGTCCTCGTTCACCCAAATGACTAAGAGAAAACCGCTTTCACAACACCATGGGGTGCTTTCATGTATGTGAAAATGCCTTTCGGGTTGATGAACGCTGGGGCCACTTTCCAGAGAGAGATGGACATCGCTTTTGTGGAAGAACTTGACAAATTTATTGTCATCTATTTGGACGACGTAACTGTGTTTTCCTAATCTGATGACGAGCACTTACAACATCTTAGACGAGTTTTTGAGAAATGCAGGAAATTTGGGATTTCTTTTAATCCTAAGAAGAGCCTTTTCAGATTAGAGGAAGATAAACTGGTAGGGCACATAATCTCTAAGGATGGAATTAAAATAGACCCCAGTAGAATCAAGGCCATTCAAAAATTAGAACACCCAAGAAATATCAAAGAGTTACAGTCTTTTATCGAAAAAATAAACTTTCTGCAAAGATTCATACCCAACCTGGCCAAGATTCTCAGGAACATCACAAATATGTTAAAAAATGACACAAAAATAAAATGGGACACCAAGTCCAGGCATTCTTTTGAACAAGTCAAATACGCACTCATGCAGGCTCTAGTCTTGATCAGTCCTGACTTCACCAAAGATTTTTATCTTTTTTCTTTTGCCTCTGAACATACCATTGCAACAGTATTACTACAAAAAACAGTGAAGGGTATAAACAACCCATATCCTTTTTCAGTAAAGCTTTAAGAGATGCTACTTTGAACTATAAAATAATGGAGAAACAAGCTTTTTCCTTGGTGAAAGACATAAAATATTTGCGAGTATACATTCTCCATTCCCACACCATTGCATATGTTCTGAATGCAGTAGTAAAAGACATTTTAACCCAGGACAATCTGGACGGACGAAGAGGAAAATGGATTGCTATCATTCTAGAGTATGACATAGAGATTAAGCCTACTAAACTGATTAAAGGTCAAGGTCTAGCAAAGTTAATGGCTGAATCAAATTTCCATGCTCTTGACATTAATTTCTTAGCTGCAGTAGATGAACAGGGTGAGCAGGCGACTCCAAGCACGAGAGAGGTATTTCTCAACTCTCCATGGTACGCGGACCTGATATTTGTTTTGCATAATTTACAAGCTCCCCCTGGTCTGACCAAAACTAAAGCTAGGTTTTTGAAATTAAAAGCATTAAAATTTTGCATTCTAGAAGGCAATCTGTATTGGAAAGATCCCGGAGGTATTTTGTTAAATTGTCTATTGAAGGATGAAGCTGACAAAGTATTGCAGGATTTTCATGCAGTAGACTATGGTGGTCATCTGAGCTAGAAGACCACAGCTAATAAAATCCTTAGAGCTATATTCTATTAGACAACACTATTTGCTGATGTGCATCATAACGTGACTTCGTGTCATAAATTTCAGTTGTTCGAAGGCAAAAGGAAACTTCTTCCTCTACCCCTAAAACCAATCTCCATTGAAGCCCCTTTCCAGCAATGGGGATTAGACTTCATCAAAGAAATACATCTTCCCTCTTCGGTCCAGCACAGGTGGATTATTACTGCCACAGATTATTTTACAAAATGGATCGAAGCAGTACCAAGCAGGCAAGCCATTGATTTTGCCATTATTAAATTTCTTGAAAATAATATCTTGTCCCATTTTGGATGTCCTAGAAAGATTATAACTGACAATGCAATTGATTTTCGATCTAAGAAACTCATAGATTTCTACAACCAGTATCATATTGGTTTGGGACATTCCACAACTTACTACCCTCAGGGAAATGGGCTCGCGGAATCATTAAATAAAACCCTGATAAACATTATCAAGAAAAATTTGCAAGAAAACAAAAAGTCGTGGCATAACAAGTTGGTTTTCTCACTATGGGCTGACAGATTGACCACCAAAAGGTCAATCGGTATGTCACCATCTCAACTAGTCTATGGCACAGAAGTGGTTTTTCCCACTTTCTTAGGAGTTCATGTCATGAAATTGCTACAAGACATGCAAGCCGAGCCGAATTACTCCCAAAGAAGGATAAACTAGATGATCCATTTGCAGTAGTCCGGGGAAGAAGTATACAACAAGACTCAGGTAGTCCAAGAAAGCATTAAGAATATTTTTGACAAAAGAACCAAGGAAGATGATTTTGAGCTAGGTGATTTGGTGTTGAGATGGGATTCCTGAAATGAAGACAAGGGAAAACATGGCAAATTCAAAAGTCTGTGGAAGGGACCATACATGATTCAAGTGCTTAGAGGAAATAACACCTTCTTTCTCAACAACACTGATGGGACATATCTGCCAAGAGGACCTGTAAATGGCAGATCAAGAATCAGGATTCTTGGCACTTCACAAGGAGAGTACCATCCCCAGGTGGAGCCGTTGTTATAACCCTATAATTTATAGGATCAACTGGTGACTGAAATGTTATCTCTTTAGTGTTTTTGTTTGTCAAATGATTTTTCATTTTGCAAATAATTTGAGAAAAGAAAGAAAAAAGAAAAAGAAAAAGAAAGAAAAAAAGAAGAAGAAAGAAAAAGAATAAAAGAGGGCATAAAAGAAATTCAATAGAGCCCCAAGCAATAACAATGAATTGGTCCATACCTTTCAAGCATGGCCAAGTTCTTTTAAATTGATGTTGATAGGAGTAGTGAATAAGCTTGGCTAAACTATTTATTCTTAGCCAAGTGATCTAGGTTAGTTAGTGAATAAATCTGGCCAGACTGCCTAATGTTGGTCAGATAGCCCCAGGATAGAGTAAGTTCTTAGTCCAATAGTTTAATCTAGGCTAATTGTCATAGGTAATTAGGTTAGAACATAGGGTAGTTTTCTTTATTTCAATAAAACCAACTCGATGATCAATGTTGGACCATGTCTTGGATGCTTAAAAGGTTGGTTGTCTAACCCCTTGGTGATATAAACATGTGAAAGCTTGGGAAAACCCACGATATGCACTTATCCTAAGTTTTTTCTGGGCACATATACCTTCACACTCACGATTATGCACAGCTCATGTATGAATGGATTAGATGTTCATGCCCAGATCTACGGTGGACAAGTCTTTCCGGACCCCCCCGACCGTTCTACCTTTAATGGT